>WNWK01023993.1:0-30338 GCA_009830355.1 Cherax destructor | reverse complement strand
ATAAATCGTAAAAGCTTATGAAACACGATGTTACGAAATAAGAACCTCAAAACTCGGGGTCCATTTATTTTGAAAAAATAAATTGTTTTTTTCTTTAAAATGAAGAGTGCATTTTTGTATTCCCAATTTTGTAATACTGCACACACTGAGTGCACAGACCCATTTTCTTAATTCTAGGCAACTCAGGCTTATCTAAGGTTAAAAGCATTTGAAAAACGTAGATCCGTTCGGGCATCGCGAGTAAACGATTCTACGTGTGGACAGTTTAAGGATTAAGGTTTACTATACAAATAGTAGGAGTCTAAGAAATAAGATAGATGACTAAGATTACTTGCAAGTGTGGTAATATAAAATATTATTGCTATAACAGGACCTGGTTCAACCTGAAAGATAGAGAAATGCCTTCCGAGTGCAAATACAGGGTTATAAGTATTCCACACTGATAGGGTCACAGGAAGGGTGGTGGAAAGATGTATGCAGAGATAATTTAAATTGTTGTGTTAGACAAGATATAAGATTAGAAACATCGGACACAGAATCTGTTTGGCACAATTTCTTGAGGGTGGGAAAATTAATTTGGGTGTGATTTCGGCCCCAACCTGGATAGGGAGTAGTAAGATGCTATGGGATGAAATTCATAAGGCCTAGATATGAAAATGTTGTGTTAATGGGAGATTTTAACTTTAGACAAATTGATTGGAACAATGTGACAGGTAATCTTGAGTCTAGTGACTTTCTTGATACGGTTCAGGATTGTTTTAAAACAGTTTGTGACAGAACCAACTAGAGGTAGCAACTTGCTTGATTTGGTTCTTCCAACAAAAATCACTAATTAATAATCTTGAGGTTAATGGGCTTGGGAAAGCGATCACAAATCACTTAATTTCAATATATCATGGAATTACCAGGTAACTGCAATCAATCTCTGTTCCAGACTTTCGCGGACTTCATGGGGCTGAGAAATTACCTAGGTGGGCTAATTGGGGATGACCTGACTATGGGTCAGGTGGGTGGTTTTGGTTGCCAATTGACGTTTAGGCGTAGTTCTAACTGCCCAGACAATTTTTTGTTCTGAGTAGGAAAATTAGATCTAACAAAAATGAAAATGGATGAACAATATTTTAAAACATCTCATTGGTCAAAAGAGAATAAGGCTATCAAAAGGGGATGGACAGATAGAAATTAATATTTTCAATTAGAGAAAAAAAAAAAGGAATAAGAAAAGCAAAAAAGGTTATGAGGCTAAAGTGGCAAGGGGTTCAAAGACTAACCAAAGGGTTCTTTCAGGATACAGAAGAAATTAGGGACAAGATAGGCCCACTTGATAATTCAGGACAGATCAGGAAGGATAAGGATATGTGGAAATTTTCAATATTCCTCTCACTTTTTTCTCAGGAAGATACTAGCAGAATTCCAGAAATAAAAATTATGTTGAACAGGAAGATAATAGACTATGCTCGATTGGGGGAACTATGACTGGTCCTCAGACAAATAGAGAAAATTTAAAAACCTAACAAATCCCCAAGCCCTGATAACTGTTTGCAAGAGTTTTAAAGGAATGTAAAGGGGAACTTATCAAACGTTTGGCAAATCTTTTCAATATATCACTACAAACTGGCATAGTGCCAGACAAGTGGAAAAGGGCAAATGTAATACCTATTTAAAGGCGGGGACAGGCCCTTGGCTAACTATAGAAATTTTTTACCTCCATAGTTGGTAAATTTATGGAATCAGTAATTGCCGAGGCAATTCGTAGCCATCTTGAAAGGCATAAATTGATTAATGAATCTCAACACGGTTTTCTATGTTCCTGTCTTACAATTTATAACTTTTTCACAAAGGGGTTTTGGGGAGGAGATCTGGTAATGAATATGATATTGTGTATATGGACTTTCTTTAAAGAGTTCCAATCAGAGGCTATTAAAAACAACATTGGAATAGGAGGAGAAATTTTTTTTCTGGGTAGAGGCATTTACAAAGGCGGCAGAGATTAGATTAGATTTGCCACCGAAGGGCTAGTTTTTGTGCACCCATATCCATCCTGTGGACGGTAGCCAAGAGCATAGGATACAAAAAAGGCCTAGGGAGCTAGGCCCCAAAAGGGTTAAAATTGTACATTTGGTTTATATCTAATTCACTTTTTCTGTTACAAGCAAATTTAGGAAATTTGCTTATATAACTGGTATCTTATTTTCATTAATAAATTCTTGACATGTCCATAGGTTATTATACTGTCTATCTCTATATTCCTCAATAAGGGACAATTAAGCACATAGTGTTCAAGACAGTAATATGCCTGATCACATAATTTGCATTTAGTTTGATCATCATCTGTGTGTCCCCCAAAACTGCCAGAATACTTGTAAACCTAAGCCTATCCACTACAACATCAGTCAGTCTGTTCACATTGAAGATGCTCCATAAACATACTTATCTATGTTCATTTATCATAGTGGGTTATAGATCTACTCGGCTTCTAACTTCATTCCTATCATTGTCATTATTTATTTCTCCAATATTTTTCCCTAATGCTAGAACAGATATACCAAAGTTATATTTACATTTTCCTTCTGGGACTCTTCTTGGAAATATCAACTTTATCATGAAGGAGTAACCCAAAGTGTGATGGGATCCATGAATTTACATTAATTCCTTTGTCCCAGATTTTGAGTATCTATACCTGGCTTCTCCAATGAGCATGCTGTTAGCATCATTATATGAGTCAAGAGCCTTCAGTGATGACATAGAATAAAAAATGATGATAAAGTCAAGCTCAGTGTCATAAGTTAGCTTTAGTGCAATTAGGATTGCAAACAATTCAGTTTGCAGTGTAGATGCCCAGTTGTTAATTCTTATGCCTAGTTCACAGATTTATTATTGTTCTTAACTAGGGAGGTGGCAAAAGAGCAGATGCAGCCCTGCCAGAAGACTCCTGTTTAGATCCATCAGTGTATATAACTTGTGATAACATTACACCAGCTAGGGAGAATTTCTTCTTGAGCAGTTGCTTTAACAAAGTGATTTAAGGAAGGGATTACTAGCAATGAGCTTCTTGGGAGGGGCTTGCAGGTTTTTTTATTTTTATTTTTATTAACACATCGGCGATTCCCACCAAGGCAGGGTGGCCCGAAAAGAAAAACTTTCATCATCATTCACATCACTGTCTTGCCAGAGGGTGCTTTACACTACAGTTATAAAACTGCAACATTAACACCCTCCTTCAGAGTGCCGGCACTGTACTTCCCATCTCCAGAACTCAAGTCCGGCCTGCGTTTCCTGAATCCCTTCATAAATGTTACTTTGCTCACACTCCAACAGCCGTCAATATTAAAACCATGTGCCTCCATTCACTCCTATCAAATACGCTCACAATGCTTGCTGGAAGTCCAAGCCCCTCGCACACAAAACTTCCTTTACCCCCTCCCTCCAACCTTTCCTAGGCCGACCCCTACCCCGCCTTCCCTCCACTACAGATTTATACACTCCAAGTCACTCTGTCTCGTTCCATTCTCTACATGTCCAAACCACCTCAACAACCCCTCCTCAGCTCTCTGGACAATCGTTTTGGAATCCCGCACCTCCTCCTATTTCCAAACTCCTGAATTCTCTGCATTATATTCACACCACACATTGACCTCAGACACGACATCTCCACTGCCTCCAGCCTTCTCCTCGTTGCAACATTCATCACCCATGCTTTACACCCATATAAGAGCGTTGGTATAACATACTCTCATACATTCCCCTCTTTACTTCCATGACAAAGTTCTTTGTCTCCACAGACTCAATGCTCCACTCACCCTTTTCCCTTGCAGGTATGTGATATTAAATGAACACATCTTCCATGGAGGGGTGAAATCTTTGTTGCCTACAGTGATACAATTCATGCAGGTTGTAAAACTTAATGTAATTGCATGTTTTCACAATCCATTTAGATCTGTGAGTATTTACTTTTAGACATTTAGTAAGATTCATTGTGACAGTGTCTGGTTCATTTAACATTCTAATACCAAGTACAGTGTTAATCTCGACAATCCTATCACTGATACTAGTAATACCAAGCTCCTTCCTCATATTAAGAACCTTTGTAGATTTGGGACAGCCAAGAATAATTCTGAGAGCTTCATTTTGCATTAACTCCAAGGGTCAGAGAACTTTCTTAGCCTAATATCAACATGGGAGCAGCATAATAATTAAGGACTTAAGCAGAGTTTGCATAAATGAGGAGAAATCAGAATGGGGGCATGTCTCAAGCGATGTCCCATAGGGGTCAGTTTTGGGCCCCTGTTGTTTACAATTTACATAAACGACATAGATGAGGGAATAAATAGAACATAAGCAAATTTGCTGATGACACCAAAATAGGCGTCCAATTCATTCTAATGAGGACATTAGAGCACTCTAGGATGATTTGAATAGACTGATGCAGTGGTCGGAGAAGTGGCAGATGCAGTTTAATGTAGACAAATGCAAAGTTCTAAATGTTGGGCAGGACAATAACCATGCCACATATAAACGAATAATGTAGATCTTAATACTTGTGATTGCGAGAAGGATTTAGGAGTTCGGTAGCATAATCTGAAACCAAGACAACAGTGCATAAGTGTTTGCAAACAGAATCCTTGGCTTCATATCAAGAAGTATAAATAATAGAAGTCCTCAGGTTGTTCTTCAACTCTATATATCTTTGGTTAGGCCTCATTTAGATTATGCTGCACCAGTTCTGGTCACCGTATTACAGAATGGATATAAATGCACTAGAAAACGTACAGAGGAGGATGACAAAGTTGATCCCATGTATCAGAACTCTTCCTATGAAGATAGACTGAGGGCCCTGAATCTGCACTCCTAGAAACGTAGAATTAGGGAGATAGATTGAAGGTGTATAAATGGAAAACAGGAATAAATAAAGGGGATGTAAATAGTGTGCTGAAAATATCCAGCCAAGACAGGACTCGCAGCAATGGTTTCAGTTGAAAAGTTCAGATTCAAGAAGGATATGGAAATCACTGGTTTGGTAATAGAGTTGTGGATGAGTGGAACAAACTCCCAGTACCATAGAAGCTAAGATGATGTGTAGTTTTAAAAATAGGTTAGATAAATACATGAGGGGTGTGGGTGGGTGTGAGTTGGACCTGACTAGCTTGTGCTACTAGGTCAGATGCCGTATT
Source organism: Cherax destructor (assembly GCA_009830355.1). Classification (NCBI taxonomy): domain Eukaryota; kingdom Metazoa; phylum Arthropoda; class Malacostraca; order Decapoda; family Parastacidae; genus Cherax; species Cherax destructor. The sequence goes on along the minus strand of WNWK01023993.1, from coordinate 25,167 downwards.
AATTCCTTAAGTGGAAGTGACCTGACTACCTGGAGTTTACCTGGAAAGGGTTAACCCAGGTGGTCAGGTCTAAGCAAGGAGTGATGGACTTGCCTTGCATGGGTCAGTAGACCTGCTGCAGTGTTCCATTTTCTTATGTTCTATGTTATATCCCTGCACATGTAGTGTCCATCCAGTGTAGCAGATGTCAATTTGGTGTAACAGCCCTCCTGCCAGTTTAGTGATGCAGTGATAGTTTGACAATCCTGTGACAACTGTGGTTCTGTGAAGTCCTCTGATGACTCCTGTGACTCTTATAAAGTCCTGTGATGACCGATGAAGCCTCATGACAACACATTTCCTTTAATAATGTGCTGAACTGTACACAAGTGTTTTATTTCCTATAGGAAAGATTCCAAAAAGAAAAAGAAATATAGAAGGAAAAAACTCAATGAGCATATTTTGAACACAATCCTGTGGTTAGTCATTATACAGCCTCTCCTCACTTAACGACGGAGTTCCGTTCCAAAGACCACGTTGGTAAACAAATTTGTTGCCAAGTGAGGATCATACTATAATGATAATGGGTTTGTGTCAACCATCTTTGATATTGTTTTAATGTCACTTTGCACCATTTTTAACATTTTTGTTAGATTTTTAAATGTTTATACAGTAGTGTACTGTATATTGTAATAAACAGAATAAGATGAAATCAGCTCTGATATACATTATTTAGGTATGCATACTGGTCAGAGAGCCTGTCGTAAGTCCGAGTCGTCAGTAAACGAGTACGTCACTAAGTGAGGAGAGGCTGTATTTAGGCATCATGAACTAAGCCCCAAAAATGGGCACCATAATGACAATAATAATGTATTTTATTCTGCAGTATACAGGTAATATAGTTTACATGTAATAAAATATTGTTAAGTACAAAAGAAAGCCATGAACATGCATTGCATTTTGGACAGAACTAAAGTTTATAAATCATTAAGGTTATTTGCCGGGCCACTTCAGTAAAAGCAATTGTAGAAACTCACAACTTTGGGGGTTCATCTGTAAATATAATAATTTTAAATTATAGGTTTTCTCTCCCAAGTGTGGGCTATTTATGATTTATTCCAGCCACATCATCTGGTAACAATGATATAATATAATATTGTGTGAAGGGATTAAGGGCAACCGGTTAGCCGGATTTGAGTACTGGAAGTGGAAAGTACGGTGCCTGCACTCAAAAGGAGGGGTTTGGAATATTGCTGTTTGGAGGAACATCTAAACTGTTGTATCTGTGTGCCTCTGGCAAGACAGTGATAGTGTGAATGTTAAAAATAACACATATATAATATAAACTAAGTACAGTGGTACCCTGAGTTTCGGCCACCTCCCAACTCGAACAATTATGTAAGTGTATTATCGTAAGTGCTTTTGAAAGTGTATTTTTGGGGGTCTGAAACGGACTAATCTAATTTACATTATTCCTTATGGGAACAAATTTGTTCGGTAATGGCACTTGAACAGCCTCCTGGATCGAATTATGGCCGAAACTCGGGGTACCAGTGATTGTTATTCTCATGTACTAGTAATCATAATTCAGTTTTAAGACTGCCCAAACTGTCTTGCATAATAAAGGGGCTTTCTATAAAGTGTTAATGTTGATAGAATTACCAACAACATGTTAGATAAAAGGGCACAAGTCTAACTAATGTGACATTTTATTGTGGCATTAGTTGCACTTGTGTCCTTTTACCTTCTATAAAGCAGTTTATATACAGTGGAACCTCGGTACTCAAACTTAATTCATTCCAGAAGGCTATTTGAGTGCCGATCCATTTCAGTATCGAACAAATTCTTTCCAACCAATTTTCTTTTTGGTTGGCTGTTATCACTAATCTTCATAGGCCCCATGGTGACTTATTTATACAAATAATACAAAAAAAAAAAAACACCAAAAAAATGTGAAGAAACACAAAATAGTTTACAACGAAGTTCTGGCAGGTTGGCAGGTTGTTTGTTTGGTTGAGTGCTGAGCTTTGTTGAGTAGGGAGCTGTTCATGTACCAAGGTTCCACTGTATGTCAGTTACCATAATTGTATACTGTACTGTTGCTCCACTTTATAAAAATAAAGTTTGCTTGTTTGTCTAGTATTTTCTTAATGTTGCAGATATATTCAGGTGACTTCCAGCACAGATGAGGCCAAGGTGGGCGAGTTTGCAATCTTCCACATCCGTAGCAACTTTCCAGTGCAGCAGTTTGTCTACATGGTCAGTATATATTTTACAGTTTATTATAATAATATAAGAAAGAATGAGTTTTCTCGGAGACAGTTGTAGATGAAGGATTGTCTTAGCTCCTGGCTCCCCCTTTTAATAATAATAATAATAATAATAATGTTTATTTCAGTATGATACAATGTTTATACAAGGGTGTACATGCAGAAAGCTCCTATATATGCAGAGCATTTTGGTCAAACTTAAGACTAATAAGGTAGTAACAATAAAGTGTAAATTTAGGAGTTTGCAGTCTTGACTTACAATAAATGAGCATAGATTCTAACTTGTTGGTCTCTACCATATTTACTCTTGAAACTGTGTAGAAGATATAGATTTGCAAATCTGGCAGAAAAGAAGGGATTTTTCTCTGTGCTTCATTACTTTTTTAACAGGATGGTTATCTCCCACCAAGGCAGGGTGACCCAAAAAAGAAACACTTTCACCATCATTCACACTATCACTGTCTTGCCAGAGGTGCACAGATATGACAGTTTAGATGTCACTAAACAGAAAATATCCCTAACCCCTCCATTAGAGTGCAGGCATTGTACTTCCCCCCTCCAGGCCTCCAGTCCAGCTAAAAATAGAAAAAATAGCAGAAACCAACTTGAGTGACTCACTCTCTTGACAAGTAGTGAGCGGAGACTAGTGGTTTTTATGATTTGATGTGCTGTTGGAGTGTGAGAAAGGTAACATTTATAAAGGGATTCAGGGAAACCAGTTAGATGGACTCAAGTCTTGGAGGTGGGAAGTACAGTGCCTGCACTCTTAAGGAGGGGTAGGGATATTTACAGGTTTGAACTGTAGTATCGGTGTGTATCTGGCAAGGCAGGGATGGTGAAAGAGTGCCATTATATTAAAAAATGAAACAGTAAACCAGGTTGGGTGATCCAGTGCTAGAAGTCATGGAGGCTCAATCCTCCATCTGTTAACAGTGAGACAGATTAGAGGATGCAGGTTCGAGCCTCTAATATGATATCTCTGGTGCTGAATAATAATAATAGTTTATTTAGACATGGTACAATGATACATAGTTAGGTAGACATGATACATAGGTATAAATGAGATGTACATGCCAAAAGCCCCTAATATGCTGTGCATTGCGGGCATTCTTAGGACTATTTAATAGTAGACTACATGGTAAAAAATTATGGTTGATAATTTATAAAATAAGTATAATTGTTCTCCATGGGGAAGTGGAATAGAATTCTTCCTCCGTAAGCCATGCGTGTCGTAAGAGGCGACTAAAATGATGGGAGCAAGGGGCTAGTAACCCCTTCTCCTGTATATATTACTAAATGTAAAAGGAGAAACTTTCGTTTTTCCTTTTGGGCCACCCTGCCTCGGTGGGAAACGGCCGACGTGTTGAAAGAAAGAAAGAAGAAGTATAATTGTGTATCTAAGTTATAAAATTTGAATATAAGTTGAACATAATAATTTATTAATTGTAGCAATGCAACTAATTGAGTGAGATAACAATTTAAGAAAAATTCTACTGGCCAGATTGTAACATCCACACCAACAATCCCTTTTGTAGGTACAGTGGACCCTCGGTTAACAAAAACAATTCATCCCAGAAGCCTGCTCAAGTGCCATTACCGAACGAATTTACTTCCTTAAGAAATAATGTCACGTAGGTTAGTCTATTTCAGACCCCCAAAAATACACTTCCACATGCACTTACAATATTATACTTACATAATTGTACGATTTCCGGGGTATTCGTTAACCGAGGGTCCACTGTAGTAGGTTGGTAGACAGCAACCACCCAAGGAAGTACTACCATCCTGCCAGGTGACTGTGAAACAGAAACCTGAAACTGTTTTACATGATGGTAGGATTGCTGGTGTCTTTTTTTCTGTCTCATAAACATGCAAGATTTCAGGTACGTCTTGCTACTTCTACTTACACTTAGGTCACGCTACGCAAACATGTACACGTTTATGTATACACACTCATCTGAGTTTTCTTTGATTTTATCTTAATAGTTCTTGTTCTTATTGCTTTTCCTTTCATATCCATGGGGAAGTGGAATAAGAATCTTTCCTCCGTAAGCCATGCGTGTTGTAAAAGTCAACTAAAATGCCGGGAACAATGGGCTAGTAACCCCTTTTCCTGTATAGCTTACTAAAAAGAAAAAGAAGAAAACCGTCAAAGTGGGATGTTTGAATGTGAGTGGATGTTGTGCGAATGATAAGAAAGAGATGATTGTAGATATTATGAATGAAAAGAAGCTGGATGTCCTGGCTTTAAGAGAAACAAAGCTGAAGGGGGTAGGAGAGTTTCAGTGGGGAGAAATAAATGGGATTAGGTCAGGGGTTTCAAATAGAGTTAGAGCTAAAGAAGGAGTGGCAATAATGTTGAATAATCAGTTTTTTTTTTATTTTTTTTTTATTAACACATCGGCCGATTCCCACCAAGTTAGGGTGGCCCGAAAAAGAAAAACTTTCATCAATCATTCACTCCATCACTGTCTTGCCAGAAGGGTGCTTTACACTACAGTTATAAAACTGCAACATTTACACCCCTCCTTCAGAGTGCCGGCACTGTACTTCCCATCTCCAGAACTCAAGTCCGGCCTGCCGGTTTCCCTGAATAATCAGTTATGGCAGGTAAAGAAGGAATATAAATGTATAAATTCAAGGATTATGTGGAGTAAAATAAAGGGTTGGATGTGAAAAGTGGGTTATAGTAAGTGTTTATGCACCTGGAGAAGAGAGAAGTGTAGAGGAGAGAGAGAGATTTTAGGAAATGTTGAGTGAGTGTGTGGGGAGTTTTGAACCAAGTGAGAGAGTAATTGTGGTTGGGGATCTTAATGCTAAAGTGGGTAAAAATGTTGTGGAGGGAGTAGTAGGTAAATTTGGGGTGCCAGGGGTAAATGTAAATGGGGAACCATTAATTGAGCTATGTGTAGAAAGAGGTTTGGTAATAAGTAATACATATTTTATGAAAAAGAGGATAAATAAATATACAAGGTATGATATAGCACGTAAAGAAAGTAGTTTGTTGGATTATGTATTGGTGGAAAAAAGGTTGATGGGTAGGCTTCAGGATGTACATGTTTATAGAGGGGCAACGGATATATCAGATCATTATTTAGTTGTAGCTACAGTTAGAGTAAAAGGTAGATGGGACAAAAAGAAAATGGCAACAGCAAGTAAGAGAGAGGTAAAAGTGTATAAACTAAGGGAGGAGGAAGTTAGGGTGAGATATAAGCAACTATTGGCAGAAAGGTGGGCTAATGCAAGTATGAGTAGTGGGGGGTTGAAGAGAGTTGGGATAGTTTTAAAAATGCAGTATTAGAATGTGGGGCAGAAGTTTGTGGCTATAGGAGGGTGGGTGCAGGAGGAAAGAGGAGTGAGTGGTGGAATGAAGAAGTAAAGGGTGTGATAAAAGAGAAAAAGGTAGCTTATGAGAGGTTTTTACAAAACAGAAGTGTTAATAGAAGAGCAGAGTATATGGAGAGTAAAAGAAAGGTGAAGAGAGTGGTGAGAGAGTGCAAAAGAAGAGCGGATGAAAGAATGGGAGAGGCTCTGTCAAGAAATTTTGCTGAAAACAAGAAAAAAATTTGGAGTGAGATAAACAAGGTAAGAAAGCCTAGGGAATGAATGGATTTGTCAGTTAAAAACAGAGTAGGGGAGTTAGTAGATGGGGAGCTGGAGGTATTGGGTAGATGGCGGGAATATTTTGAGGAACTTTTAAATGTCGATGAAAAAGGGAGGCGGTAATTTCATGTACTGGCCAGGGAGGTACAACATCGTTTAGAAGTGAAGAAGAGCAGGATGTGAGTGTGGGGGAGGTGCGTGAGGCAAGGAGGCTTTAGAGTGTGTAGGGGATGTGTAGATCAAGTGTTTACAGTGAAGCATATATGTGAACAGTATTTAGATAAAGGTAGAGAAGTTTTTATTGCATTTATGGATTTAGAAAAGGCATATGATAGAGTGGATAGGGGAGCAATGTGGCAAATGTTGCAAGTGTATGGAATAGGTAGTAAATTACTGAAGGCTGTAAAGAGTTTTTATGAGGATAGTGAGGCTCAGGTTAGGGTGTGTAGGAGAGAGGGAGATTACTTCCCGGTAAAAGTAGGTCTTAGACAGGGATGTGTAATGTCACCATGGTTGTTTAATATATTTATAGATGGGGTTGTAAAAGAAGTAAATGCTAGGGTGTTGGGGAGAGAGGTGGGATTAAATTATGGAGAATTAAATGCAAAATGGGAGTTGACACAGTTACTTTTTGCTGATGATACTGTGCTTATGGGAGATTCTAAAGAAAAGTTGCAAAGGTTAGTGGATGAGTTTGGGAGGGTGTGTAAAGGTAGAAAGTTGAAAGTGAATATAGATAAGAGTAAGGTGATGAGGGTATCAAACGAGTGAATGGAGACGAATGGTTTTTGGGACATGACGATCTGTTGGAGTGTGAGCACGGTAACATTTTGTGAAGGGATTCAGGGAAACCAGTTAATGTTTAAATTCCAGTACCTAAATTTTGTATACCTAACCTTACAATCTGTATATTCATTGTATAGCTATTGAGTAAGACCTATCATAAGACTGCCTGAAAAGCCTAGGCATACCTAGGCATATTATTGGCCATCTTGTAATATCAACTTTAATGTAAAACTATAAGTACCCCCCACCTTGTATTACATGAAATAAAGAATTTGAATTTGAATTTGAAATAAAGAAAAATTGGATATCACATTGGAGAGAGGGATTATGGAAGAAGTAATTGTTTTCAGATATTTGGGAGTTGACGTGTCAGCAGATGGGTTTATGAAGGATGAGATTAACCATAGAAATGATGAAGGAAAAAAGGTGAGTGGTGCGTTGAGGTATCTGTGGAGACAAAAAATGTTATCCATGGAGGCAAAAAAGGGAATGTACGAAAGTATAGTGGTACCAACACTCTTATATGGGTGTGAAGCATGGGTTGCAAATGCTGCAGCAAGGAGGAGGCTGGAGGCAGTGGAGATGTCCTGTCTAAGGGCAATGTGTGGTGTAAATATTATGCAGAAAATTCGGAATGTGGAAATTAGGAGAAGGTGTGGAGTTACTAAAAGTATTTGTCAGAGGGCTGAAGAGGGGTTGTTGAGGTGGTTTGGTCATTTAGAGAGAATGGATCAAAGTAGAATGACTTGGAGAGCGTATAAATCTGTAGGGGAAGGAAGGCGGGGTAGGGGTCGTCCTAGAAAAGGTTGGAGGGAAGGGGTAAAGGAGGTATTGTGGGCGAGGGGCTTGGACTTCCAGCAAGCATGTGTGAGCGTGTTAGATAGGAGTGAATGGAGACGAATGGTTTTTGGGACATGACGATCTGTTGGAGTGTGAGCAGGGTAACATTTTGTGAAGGGATTCAGGGAAACCAGTTAATTGATTTAGTTGGACTTGAGTCCTGGAAATGGGAAGTACAATGCCTGCACTTTAAAGGAGGGGTCTGGGATAGTGACAGCTGGGAGGGACAATTCTCAGCTGTCGTATCTGAGCTCCTCTGCAAAGACAGTGATTATGTATGAGTGTGGTGAAGGTGTTGAATGATGATGAAAGTATTTTCTTTTTGGGGATTTTCTTTCTTTTTGGGTCACCCTGCCTTGGTGGGAGATGGCCGACTTGTTAAAAAAAAAAAAATTAAGACAATTAATTGCATTGCAGTTACAGTTTATGTGGTCATTATAATGTAAATGTTATAGAAACAGTTAGCTTAGTATGTATTATTCATAACAGGTTTTTACATTTAACTGATTAGTCAGGTTTTTACATTTAAGTGATTATTCTATTTTGTTGGGAATGTTTGATATTGAGAACATAAGAAAGAAGGAACACTGCAGCAGGCCTACTGGCCCATGCGAGGCAAGTCCAAGTCTCCAACGGCTTAAGCAATGCCCCGACCCAGCCAGGTCAGGTTACATTCACTAAGGAAGGAGCACTGCATCTGACCTAGTATCACAAGCTAGTCAGGACCAACTCACACCCAACCGCACCCACTCATATAATTATCTAGCCGACCACCTGGTCAGATCACTTCCACTTAAGGAATTAGTACGGCTACTGACCTGGTAGTACAAGCTAGTCAGGTCCAAACTCACACCCATCCACACAAACTCATGTATTTATCTAACCTATCTTTAAAACTACACAACGTCTTAGCATCTATGACGGTACTCGGGAGTTTGTTCCACTCATCCACAACTCTATTACCAAACCAGTGCTTTCCTATATCCTTCCTGAATCTGAACTTTTCCAACTTGAAACCATTGCTGCGAGTCCTGTCTTGGCTGGATATTTTCAGCACGTTATTTACATCCCCTTTATTTATTCCTGTTTTCCATTTATACACCTCAATCATATCCCCCCTAATTCTATGCCTTTCTAGAGAGTGCAGATTCAGGGCTTTCAGTCTATCCTCATAGGGAAGATTTCTGATACATGGGATCAACTTTGTCATCCTCCTTTACATTTTCCAGTGCATTTATATCCATTCTGTAATACGGTGACCAGAGCTGTGCAGCATAATCTAAATGAGGCCTAACCAAAGATATATAGAGTTGAAGAACAACCTGAGGACTTCTATTATTTATACTTCTTGATATGTAGCCAAGGATTCTGTTAGCTTTATTGTGAACACTTATGCACTGTTGTCTTGGCTTCAGATTACTACTAACCAGAACTCCTAAATCCTTCTCGCAATCACAAGTAATAAGATCTACATTATTCAGCTTATATGTGGCATGGTTATTGTCCTGCCCAACATTTAGAACTTTGCATTTGTTTACTTTAAACTGCATCTGCCACTTCTCTGACCACTGCATCAGTCTATTCAAATCATCCTGGAGTGCTCTAATGTCCTCATTTGAATGAATTGGACGGCCTATTTTGGTGTCATCAGCAAATTTACTTCTGTTACTATTTATTCCCTCATCTATGTCATTTATGTAAATTGTAAACAACAGGGGGCCCAAAACTGACCCCTGTGGAACACCGCTTGAGACGCGCCCCCATTCTGATTTCTTTCCATTTATGCAAACTCTCTGCCGCCTATTTGTCAACCATGCCTCTACCCAGGAAAAAATTTCTCCTCCTATTCCGTGTGCCTTAAGTTTCCCCAGTAGCCTCTGATGTGGAACTTTATCGAAAGCCTTACTGAAGTCCATATACATAATATCATATTCATTACCATGATCTACCTCCTCAAACACCTTAGTGAAAAAAGTTAGTAAATTCGTAAGACAGGAACGCCCCTTAGTAAAACCGTGTTGAGATTCATTAATCAATTTATGCTTTTCAAGATGGCTACGAATTGCCTCGGCAATTATTGATTCCATAAATTTACCAACTATGGAGGTAAGGCTTATTGGTCTATAGTTCGAAGCTAAGGAGCATTTGGGTTTGGGTGAGAAGGTGGTTTTTTAGCATCGTTTTGAATTGGGGTACAGGCAGGGTTTCTTTGGCAATGACAGGTAATGAATTCCAAATTTTCGTGCCTTTTATATGCATTCAGTTTTTACACAGTGTTAGATGGACACGGGGAACATCGAGGAGTGATCTGTGTCTAGTGTTATGGTCATGTGTCCTGTTAAAATTGGTAAGGAGAAGTTTGAGTGGTGGGTTAATATTTGCATAGAGTGTTCTATGTATGTAATAGGCACAGTAAAAAGTATGAATGTCTTGTATGGTGAGTAAGTTTAGGTTTTTGAATATTGGTGGAGTATGTTTGGAGTGTGAATTTGTTATCATTCTAACTGCTGACTTTTCTTGTGTTATTAATGGTCTGAGATGAGTTATTGATGTAGAGCCCCATGCGCAGATTCCATAGGTGAGGTAGGGGTAAATGAGTGAGTGATATAGGATAAGGAGAGCTGGTTGTGGAACATAGTACCGTATCTTGGATAGTATTCCCACGGTCTTTGAAACTTTCTTGGAAATTTGTTGTATATGTGTCTGAAATTTGAGGCCACTTTCAAGATGGATTCCTAAGAATTTTCCCTCTGTGAGTTTTGTGATAGGGTACCCGTTTATCATTATGTTAAGTGGTGTCTTTGTAGCTCTGTTCCCAAACTGAATAAAATAGGTTTTATCAATATTGAGAGTAAGTTTGTTAGTCATCATCCAGGTAGATATTTTCTGCAATTCAGTATTTACAGTGTTGGCTAGTATGTCTGGGCTTGGGTGCGAGATAATATATGTAGTGTCATCTGCAAATAGTATGGGTTTGAGTAGTTGAGATGCATTTGGTAGGTCGTTAATGTAAATGAGAAAGAGAAGTGGGCCAAGAACACTTCCCTGTGGGACACCTACTGTAATAGTTTGTGCGGTAGAGCTAGCTCCATTTGTGTACACATATTAGTTTCTGTTGCTAAGGTATGATTTTAGGTAGTTGAGGGAGTGCCCTCTTATACCATAGTGTGATAATTTTAGGTGTAACAGATCATGGTCAACTGTATCAAAAGCTTTACGTAAATCAATGAAGATTCCCACATGGGTTCAGTGCTACATGCAGTACAGGAAGGCCCCACTTTACAGCGCTTTGTTTTACATCATTTTGCTAATACAACAGTTTTCACTTATACTATTCTTCATTTATTCAGACTTCCTACAGTAAATACATTCACCACTCCCTATAGGCTAAGGACGAGAATATTTTAAAGTAAGTAATGTGTGTACTGTATATGCATTTTTTTAGGCCTACCTCTGTTGCTTACTTAATAAATGATAGTGTAAACATGTTATCAACAGGCTTTCATTTTTTTCATTTTCATTTTCTTTTTTCATTTTTCATTTTTTTTTTACAGTGTTTTTTACTTTACAGCAGTAGCCCAGAACCTAACCTGCTGTATAAGCAGGGCACCTCCTGTACAGCAGTAGCCCAGAATCTAACCTGCTGTATAAGCAGAGCCATCCTGCACAGCAGTAGCCCAGAACCTAACCTGCTATATAGGCAGGGCCTACCTGTACAGCAGTAGCCCAGAACCTAACCTGCTGTATAAGCACAGCCCTCCTGTACAGCAGTAGCCCAGAACCTAACCTGCTGTATAAGCACGGCCCTCCTGTACAGCAGTAGCCCAGAACCTAACCTGCTGTATAAGCACGGCCCTCCTGTACAGCAGTAGCCCAGAACCTAACCTGCTGTATAAGCACGGCCCTCCTGTACAGCAGTAGCCCAGAACCTAACCTGCTGTTTAAGCACGGCCCTCCTGTACAGCAGTAGCCCAGAACCTAACCTGCTGTATAAGCATGGCCCTCCTGTACAGCAGTAGCCCAGAACCTAACGTGCTGTATAAGCACAGCCCTCCTGTACAGCAGTAGCCCAGAACCTAACCTGCTGTATAAGCACGGCCCCCTGTACAGCAGTAGCCCAGAACCTAACCTGCTGTATAAGCACGGCCCTCCTGTACAGCAGTAGCCCAGAACCTAACCTGCTGTATAAGCACGGCCCTCCTGTACAGCAGTAGCCCAGAACCTAACCTGCTATTTAAGCGGTGCCCCCCTGTATTGACAAATCCTCTCAGTCAGCCTCCTCTTCAGACAGTCTTTCCATTCTCTTCAACAGATCATTTCCAAAGGGGTGCTGATTTATTCAGCAAAGGAGATGAACCACGGTGATGATGTGGTAACGATAAACATTGCAGTAGCATCCACTATGGCACCGAGGTTCACCATTCTCGTCTATGTCACCACACACGCCGGGGAGGTTCTTGCTGATGCCCTCTCACTACCTGTCAGAATTTTTGATAACATGGAGGTGAGGTCTACATAGATACTCATTCAAATTATTATTATCAAAAGTTTTATTACCTGTAAATGATTTATGTTTATATTGATAATGTGGAAATAAGACAGACAGTCCTCAATGACACACTGACTCTCTTCAGTTACCCTGGGTGGCTAACCCTTCTCCCAAGTTAAAAATCCCAACAAATCTTATCTTATGCAGGTGCGACTCTCTATGAACCAGCACAAGGACCACGTCAAGAAGACAGTAGAAATAGTGGTGGGAGCTCCTCCAGGATCTTTTTATGCGATTGTCTGTGAACGCAGCCTCAACTACTTCAGGCAACACCCAAACGCTCTCACCCACACTCGTATCATTGATAGCCTAGGGAAAATGGAGCCATTACCCAGGTAAGTATGCTTATTGTTGAGGTTAGTTTAATATTTTTATTATTCTCTCCATACCCATCCTGTGGGTGGTAGTCAAAAGATCACAGAAGCACATAATTGGTCCAGGGACTGTGCCTCAACATTACAGAAGCACATAATGGGTCCAGGGACTATACCTCAACATTACAGAAGCACATAATGGGTCCAGGGACTGTACCTCATTACATAAGCACATAAAGGGTCCAGAGACTGTACCTAAACAATACAGAAGCACATAATGGGTCCAGGGACTGTGCCTCAACATTACAGAAGCACATAATGGATCCAGGGACTGTGCCTCAACATTACAGAAGCACATAATGGGTCCAGGGACTGTACCTCAACATTACAGAAGCACATAATGGGTCCAGGGACTGTACCTCAACATTACAGAAGCTCATAATGGGTCCAGGGGCTGGGCTGCCAAGCTTTGATAGCTGAACAAGTTACAGTGGTATTGAACTATTTATACATGTTTATATCTGGGCACTTTAACCCTTAAACGGTCCAAACGTAAATATACGTTCTTACCGCTACTGGACCAAATATTTCAAAAAAAAAAAAATTTTTTTTATAGAAATGAAGAGCACATTTTTTTAAGTGTATTAGAATTAAAAAAAAAATCTAGGGTCATTAGTTACCGAGATATGAGGCGGAAAAGTTGGCTCTGGATGCTCACCTGACAGCAACAGGATGCCTGCCGCTTGCAGAATCGTTGCCGATATACCTTTTTTTCTCATTTTTTTATTATTTTATATAATTTTTATGTTCTGATAATTACAATTTGTAGTAGTTCTTGTGATTTCATAGCCAATCTGTGTTCTGACAGTAATATTAGGTACTGAAATTGTACTCAAATGATAATAATAATGATAGTGCATAATAATAATAATAATATAATAATAATAATAATAATGATTGTGCATAATAATAATAATAATAATAATAATAATAATAATAATAATAATAATATGTAATAATCATTACAATAAATTTCAACCCTAAGCATTATGTAAGATATGTGTCACTGCCTTATCTCATCTGATCTCCACTAATCATGACTGACTGGTGACATTTGGTGTGGGTGAGGCTAGTCTTATCTCTTCCTATCAGTCCAGTAATTACAGTGATGACATTTGAAGCCTACACTGCTTCCCTTTATTTGTTACTCAAATTTGTCTGTCTGTCTGTCTGTATCTGTCTGTCTTTCTGTCTGCATCCCTTTTGTGTTTGGTTTCTGTCTGTCCCAGGGTTAATTGCTCCTTTCTGTCTGTTGTCTGAGAGTATAGAACAAATGGTATACGCAGATCCCAAGCACAGTATAACACTTTGCCGGATTTGTGAGTTATCCTAGGTAATTTACACTAGGTATAATTGTATTTACGTATGTGTTCCTGTGAGATAGAGACAAAGAGACAGATAAATACAGACAGACAGACGGATACAAAAACAGCCAATCATGTACCCAGCTGGCAAGCCAGTTGCTGGCAGCCAGGTGGCCAGGTGGCCAGCCAGCCAGCCAGCTGGCCTGCCAGCCCTGCCAGCCTGCCGACATCACTTTCCACTTAAAAAAGGAGTGTTAATATGACATGATATCAGCTTATGAGAGGTTTTTACAAAACAGAAGTGTTAGTAGAAGAGCAGAGTATATGGAGAGTAAAAGAAAGGTGAAGAGAGTGGTGAGAGAGTGCAAAAGAAGAGCGGATGAAAGAACGGGAGAGGCTCTGTCAAGAAATTTTGCTGAAAACAAGAAAACATTTTGGAGTGAGATAAACAAGGTAAGAAAGCCTAGGGAACGAATGGATTTGTCAGTTAAAAACAGAGTAGGGGAGTTAGTAGATGGGGAGCTGGAGGTATTGGGTAGATGGCGGGAATATTTTGAGGAACTTTTAAATGTCGATGAAAAGAGGGAGGCGATAATTTCATGTACTGGCCAGGGAGGTACAACATCGTTTAGGAGTGAAGAAGAGCAGGATGTGAGTGTGGGGAGGTGCGTGAGGCATTACGTAGAATGAAAGGGGTAAAGCAGCTGGAATTGACGGAATCATGACAGAAATGTTAAAAGCAGGGGGATATAGTGCTGGAGTGGTTGGTATTTTTGTTTAATAAATGTATGAAAGAGGGAAGGTACCTAGGGATTGGCAGCGAGCATGTATAGTTCCTTTATATAAAGGGAAGGGGATAAAAGAGAGTGTAAAAATTATAGGGGAATAAGTTTACTGAGTATACCAGGTAAAGTGTATGGCAGGGTTATTATTGAAAGAATTAGAGGTAAGACAGAGAGTAGGATTGCAGATGAGCAAGGAGGCTTTAGAGTGGGTAGGGGATGTGTAGATCAAGTGTTTACAGTGAAGCATATATGTGAACAGTATTTAGATAAAGGTAGAGAAGTTTTTATTGCATTTATGGATTTAGAAAAGGCATATGATAGAGTGGATAGGGGAGCAATGTGGCAAATGTTGCAAGTGTATGGAATAGGTAGTAAGTTACTGAAGGCTGTAAAGAGTTTTTATGAGGATAGTGAGGCTCAGGTTAGGGTGTGTAGGAGAGAGGGAGATTACTTCCCGGTAAAAGTAGGTCTTAGACAGGGTTGTGTAATGTCACCATGGTTGTTTAATATATTTATAGATGGGGTTGTAAATGAAGTAAATGCTAGGGTGTTGGGGAGAGGGGGGGGATTAAATTATGGAGAATTAAATGCAAAATGGGAGTTGACACAGTTACTTTTTGCTGATGATACTGTGCTTATGGGAGATTCTAAAGAAAAGTTGCAAAGGTTAGTGGACGAGTTTGGGAGAGTGTGTAAAGGTAGAAAGTTAAAAGTGAACATAGATAAGAGTAAGGTGATGAGGGTATCAAATGATTTAAATAAAGAAAAATTGGATATCACATTGGAGAGAGGGATTATGGAAGAAGTAAATGTTTTCAGATATTTGGGAGTTGATGTGTCAGCGGATGGGTTTATGAAGGATGAGGTTAACCATAGAATTGATGAAGGAAAAAAGGTGAGTGGTGCATTGAGGTATCTGTGGAGACAAAAAATGTTATCCATGGAGGCAAAGAAGGGAATGTACGAAAGTATAGTGGTACCAACACTCTTATATGGGTGTGAAGCATGGGTTGCAAATGCTGCAGCGAGGAGGAGGCTGGAGGCAGTGGAGATGTCCTGTCTAAGGGCAATGTGTGGTGTAAATATTATGCAGAAAATTCGAATGTGGAAATTAGGAGAAGGTGTGGAGTTACTAAAAGTATTTGTCAGAGGGCTGAAGAGGGGTTGTTGAGGTGGTTTAGTCATTTAGAGAGAATGGATCAAAGTAGAATGACTTGGAGAGCGTATAAATCTGTAGGGAAGGAAGGCGGGGTAGGGGTCGTCCTAGAAAAAGGGTTTGGGGGAAGGGGTAAAGGAGGTTTTGTGGGCGAGGGCTTGGACTTCCAGAGGGCATGTGTGAGCGTGTTAGATAGGAGTGAATGGAGACGAATGGTTTTGGGACATGACGATCTGTTGGAGTGTGAGCAGGGTAACATTGTGTGAAGGGATTCAGGAAACCAGTTAATTGATTTAGTTGGACTTGAGTCCTGGAAATGGGAAGTACAATGCCTGCACTTTAAAGGAGGGGTCTGAGATAGTGACAGCTGGGAGGGACTTTTCTCAGCTGTCGATATCTGAGCTCCTCTGCAAAGACAGTGATTATGTATGAGTGTGGTGAAAGTGTTGAATGATGATGAAAGTTTTTTCTTTTGGGGATTTTCTTTCTTTTGGGTCACCCTGCCTCGGTGGGAGACGGCCGACTTGTTGAAAAAAAAAAAAAAAAAAAAAATCAGTGAATCCTTGGTGTTTGCCGCAGTGTTTGCTCTAGCTGGCTCTCAATTTAACTGGTGCTCCCAAAAGGTACTAAGTGGTCCCAGATTTTTTTAATATGGCGCACACCGAGTGTTAGGACCCTTTCTATGCTGACCAGGCATCTCAGGCCAATCATGCCAAATTTGGAGGAATGAAAAATAAAACGTAAATATACGTTTGGGGCAGTAGCGGTAAGAACGTATATTTACGTTTGGACCGTTTAAGGGTTAAAGGAGGGGTTTGGGATATTGGCAGTTTGGAGGGACTTCTAAATTGTCGTATCTGAGCGCCTCTGTAAAGACAGTGATTATGTATGAGTGATGGTGAAAGTGTTGAATGATGATGAAAGTTTTTTCTTTCCTTTTGAGTTTTTCTTTCTTTTTGGGTCGCCTTGCCTCGGTGGGAGATGGCCTACGTGTTAAAAAAAAATCTGGTCACAATCACAATGAGCTATTTATGCAGACATGAATTAGGTCACACACAATGAGACACTCGAGCAAAACCTGGAAATCTTTCTTATGGCAACTTTTTGCCAACCAGTGGCTACTTCAGTCCATTATAAAGATTCCCAAGAATGAGACACTCTTTAACTTGTCGGTCTTCTAAACCATTTACATCATATTCTCATTGTAAATGTGTGGCAGAAGTTTCTTAATTATTGCAACAATTTAAGATAAAAATCTGTTCATTGTAAATGTGAAGGGATTTGTAAATAATGAAACAAGTTAGAGATAAAAACTGTTCTTTGTAAATGTGCAGTGAAGGGATTTGTAAATATTGAAACAAGTTAGAGATAAAAATCTGTGTATTGTAAATATGTTGTGAAGGGTTTTGTAAAATATGTTGATTTTCTTGCTTATTCTAAGTCTTATCTTGCTACCCTGGCATAGGACTCTACATGGGGTGCTGCACCGGTCCCGCGAAGGAGAGTTCAGCGACCGGCTGGTGTCCCTGCCGGCCCACAGCTATGCCAGCGATGTCCTCGCTACCTTCCAGGATGCTGCTCTCATACTTCTCACTGATGCTCCCATCTCCCTCTCCCCTGGCAGAGGTTTATATAACTTTTCTTTAATCTGAACTTTTATAATTCAAGATTTTTCTATCCTGAAAAATAAATCGATGCTTTTTGATTATGAAACGTTGAGATTACAGGCAATTTATCTCTTAAAATGCAGTTCAGGGAGTCAAATTGATTAAAACTAGGATTTTTTTTTTCTACCATATTGACTGTTTCCCACCAAGGTAGGGTGATTCAAAGAAGAAAATATTTTGACTGTCATCCATTGCTCATTCAATCAAACAGAAACAAACACTATACGTATTTCTATAAAGTGGAGTACAGTATATTATACAATTAAAGTATAACTGACATATATAAACTACAGTGGACCCTCGGTTTTCGTTCACCTCCAAACTCGAACAATTATGTAAGTGTATTTTCATAAGTGCTTTTGTAAGTGTATTTTTGGGGGTCTGAAATGACTAATCTAATTTACATTTGTCCTTATTGGAATAAATTCGTTCGGTAACGGCACTCAAACTTTATAGAAAGCCCCTTATTATGCCAGGCATTTTGGGCAGCCTTTAAACTAAATTATGATTACTAGTACAGAGACAGAATGACTTCGAGAGTGTATAAATCTGTAGTGGAGGGAAGGCGGGGTAGGGGTCGGCCTAGGAAAGGTTGGAGGGAGGGGGTAAAGGAGGTTGGACTTCCAGCAAGCATGTGTGAGCGTATGTGATAGGAGTGAATGGAGACAAATGGTTTTTAATACTTGACGTGCTGTTGGAGTGTGAGCAAAGTAACATTTATGAAGGGATTCAGGGAAACTGGCAGGCCGGACTTGAGTCTTGGAGATGGGAAGTACAGTGTCTGCACTCTGAAGGAGGGGTGTTAATGTTGTTAAGTAACAGAATTCACAAACACTATGAGCAACTGCTTGTTACTACCAACAATATCAAAACCTACAAGAATCTCCGAGACTAGTACCTCATTACTAGACCACATCTGGACTAATACTATAGCCCCTCTAAAATCAGGCATCATCACAGACAACACCACAGACCACTATCCGACCTTTCTCATAACTAATCTTGGTAAATTGCCCCTAGATATTACAAAAGTTACCTTCAGACTACATAATGAGTCAGCTGTAAATAACTTTATAACAGCTATGATTAACATTGACTGGCATAATGAGTTAGAAACATATACAGATACTAATGAATGCATCAAGAATTTCCTTAACAAAACCCACCACCTCTATAACAAACATTGCCCTAAAAAACTAAACAGATCACAGCTAAGAGACTTAACAATCCCTGGCTAACACCCAGCATCCTTAAATCCATTAACAAAAGGCACCAATATGAAAAACAATACAGAAGGGGTCTAATAACCAGAGAACAATCCAAACGCTACTCATCAATCCTTACCAGCCTGATAAGGAGATCAAAAAAATTGTATTATGAGAACAGACTCCAGAACATAAAAGGTGATATGAAAAAGACCTGGAAGACCCTATCTGCAATTCTAGGAAATAATAAGATAGCGAAAAACAACACCATCAAATTATCAAGAGCAGATGAACCCTACTCACCTGCTGAGACAGCAAACAGACTTAATGTTTTCTTCTCCACCATAGGAAAGAATCTAGCGAGTAAAATCCCAAGCTCAAACACCCGTCCAACAGACTACCTCACAAACACCTACCCTAATATGCTATTCCTAGCTCCTACCAACCCAATTGAAGTCTCGCTCATAATCAACACCCTTAAAAACAAGGCAGGAGACATAAACAGCATACCAACTTTTATGTACAAAAAAGCTTCACAGGTACTGTCACCAATTATAGCAACACTATTCAATAAATCCATTGAAGCCTCTACCTTTCCATCAATTCTCAAAATAGCTAGGGTCACCCGATCCACAAAGGAGGTGATCAAACAGACCTGAATAATTATAGACCAATTTCTAATTTACCATTGCTTTCTAAAATCTTCGAAAAATTAATTCATAGACAAATCTATTCCTACCTCGTCTCACACAATGTACTCAACCCCTGTCAATTTGGATTCAGGACAAACAAGAGCACAAACGATGCTATTACGCACATGTTGGAGTTAATATATACAGCACTTGAGAAAAAGAAGTCCCACTGGGAATCTTCATTGATCTACGCAAAGCTTTTGATACAGTCGACCATGATTTACTGCTCACAAAATTAGCACACTATGGTATAAGGGGCACCCACTCAACTACCTAAAGTCATACCTCACCAACAGAAGCCAATACGTGTACACAAATGGAGCGAACTCTTCCACACAACAAATTGCAGTCGGAGTCCTCAAGGAAGTGTCCTGGGGCCACTCCTATTCCTCATTTACATAAATGACCTACCGAATGCATCACAACTACTCAAACCCATTTTATTTGCAGATGACACAACATATGTCTTCTCTCACCCAAATCCAGTTATACTGGCCAACACTGTTAATGCCGAATTACAGAAAATATCAACATGGATGACGACTAACAAGCTTACTCTCAATACTGACAAGACCTACTTCATACAGTTTGGAAGCAAAGCCACAAATGTTCCACTTAACATAACACTCAATGGTACACCCATCACAAGACTCACAGAGGGAAAATTCCTAGGAATCCACCTTGACAGTAGCCTTAAATTCCAAACACATATACAACAAATTTCCAAGAAAATCTCGAAGACAGTAGGCATATTATCAAAGATACGCTATTATGTACCTCAATCAGCTCTCCTTGCACTATATCATTCACTTATCTACCCGTATCTCACCTATGGAATCTGTGCATGGGGATCAACAACGTTAAATCACCTTAGACCACTCATAACACAACAAAAGGCCGCAGTCAGAATGATAACAAATTCCCACTCTAGACAGCATACTCCACCAATATTCAAAAGTCTCAAACTACTCACCGTAAAGAACATTCATACTTACTCTTGTGCCTACTACATATATAAAACTTTACACTCTAATATAAACCCTCTGCTCAAAACTCTCCTCACCAACTTTAATAGGCCCCTTTGACCAAACACACGACACAGATCACTTTTTGATATACCCCGTGTTCATATCAACCTATGTAAAAATTCTATGCACATAAAGGGCCCCAGAATCTGGAATTCATTACCAGTAAATATTAAGATAATCTTGTCTGAAAATCAATTTAAGACTCAACTCAAAAACCACCTACTCACCCAAAACTAAATGATCATACTATAAACTACTTTGAAAAATGCTCATTGTTACTTTCCTATACGATAATCTCAATTTTTAATAATATGTTACTATTTATTATGTTACCCCCTACTCATATTATAAGTTAATGTCAAAAATGCTCAATGTTATTTTCCTTAAGATAATCTCAATTCCATATTATCATTCAAGAATCTTAACACCTGTAACAATCTAATATCTAATATCATTATATAATAATTTAAACAGTAAAATTTCATCATATTGTAATTTTGAAAATAATTTTTAACTAGAATAAACTCAATAAATTTCTCTAATATTAAGTACATAGTTTTTAAGGACTAGAATAAGCTGCCCCTAATGCCATGGCATGTCAGTGGCTCTCCTTGCACTCAATTTACTCACTCAATTATAACTGTAGTGTAAAGCACCCCTCTGGCAAGACAGTGATGGAGTGAATGAAGATGAAAGTTTTTCTTTTTCGGGCCACCCTGCCTTGGTGGGAATCAGCCGATGTGTTAATAAAAAAAAAAATAGTACAGTGGACCCCCGAGTTTCGGTCACCTCGGAAATCGTACATTTATGTAAGTGTAATATTGTAAGTGCTTTTGTAAGTGTATTTTTGGAGGTCTGAAATGGACTAACCTACTTGACATATTTCTTTAAGGGAGTAAATTCGTTCAGTAATGGCACTTGAGCAGCCTTCTGGAATGAATTATGACCGAAACTCGGGGGTCCACTGTATATGAGAATAGGAATACATAGATTTTATTAGATTGGAGGCATTTAGTAATTCAATTAAAATATTATAATTAGTGATATATTAAGGATGAAGCTAAGTACATGAGTTGAAGGAATGATAGACAAGAACAGGGACAATACAGGATGAAAGAAGTGTTTGGCAAAATTAATATTTGCTGTTTAGAAGGATATCTAAACTGTCATATCTGCATGCCTCTTTCAATACAAGGATAGTGTGAATGATGGTGAATGTTTTTCATTTTTGGGTCACTCTGCCTTGGTGGGAGACATCCAGCATTAAGAAAAAAATAATTGTATGTCTTGCCAGTAGTGTGTCAACATCACAAATTCAAATGACCCTCCTAGCCACATTTGCACCCTTCCTTCAGAGTGCAGGTGCTGTAATTTCCACTTCCAGGACTCGAGTCCTACTAACAAGTTTCTCTGAATCCCTTCGCTGATGTTGTCTTTATCACCTAAGTTGGTTTCAGACAACTTACACACTCTGAAATGTCCATATTTACTCAACATACAAAACATTCACACCTTTTACTGTGCATAGTGTATGCTCAGGACACTTACTGTGAATGTCAACCAAGCATTCAGACTCAAAAATATTGTCGAAAAACACCTCATTAATTCAGTATAAGTTCTGCACAGATTAACTCCTATATGATTCAATGAATTATTTCCCCCATTATCTGTGGGGATTCGTTTGAAGACCTACTGTGGATGCCCGAAACTGCATGCAGTAGTGAACCCACTGTTGGGAACCACTTCACGGCTTCTCTTAGGCTTTGAAGAACTGCCAGCATCATGATTTACCATGGCTTGAAAATAACCCTTAATTTTGCTTAATAATGGCCCCAAAGTGCAAAAGTAGTGATGATGGCAGTTCTTCAAAGTCAAAGAGAAGTTATGAAGTGCTTCCCATCGGTGAAAATGTACTAATTCTTGACTTATTGTGCATAATTAATCAACTAAACTTTATCATAAGTATGTAGTATATAAATGAAAAATGACTTATATATAGGGTTTGCTATTATCCACCATTTCGTGTATCCACTGTAGGTCTTGGAATGGTCTTGGAACGAATTCGTTCCAGATGGCTATTCAAGTGCCGATACCGAAGGAATTTTTTCCCATAAGAAATAATAAAAATTAGATTAATCCATTTCAGACCCCCAAAAATGCACTTACAAAAGCACCTACAAAAATACACTTACATAATTGTTCGAGTTGGGAGCTGCTCGTAAGTAGAGGTACCACTGTAGTTTGCAGAGAATGATATTGTACATTTTTAACAGATAAACCTTGTGACATCAGCCGGGGCTATTTGGAATGTGGCGATGGCACCTGCTTCCTCCACGATCATCTGTGTGATGGCATGAACCACTGTAGCAATGCCTTCGATGAACTGGGATGTGAGTAACTTCTCTCACACTAGGTTCATTAATCAGGGCTGCACTAATTAACCTCTGTGTGTCTTATTCCTATATTGTTTCTCATATCATTCTTGTTTTTCTTTTTTCCCTGTTTGTAATTTATTGTTGTATTTTGTGAAATAACCTCTCTGCTCAGATGACTGTGGAATACATTAATACAGAAAATACAGATGAGATAAATATACATCTTAACAAATTACTCACAAAAATCTGTCCATAATATATTGTTTTATACTTAATGCTGTTTACAGCTCATAATTGCACTTAGATTGTCTGTACGATCTCACAGGATTTGCATCATTCCTTATGGCTAAGCTGCCCTGTCCAATACTAGAAATGCAGACTGCACCAGAGACTTGCCCTGAGGTATTGTGATCAGTTAGTTGCAGATACATTAGTATTTTTTTTAATCCATTGGTTGTCTCCCATCGAGTTAGGGCAACCCGAAAAAGAAACACTTTCACCATCATTCACACTATAACTGACTTGAATCCTGAAGGTGGGAAGTACAGTGCCTGCACTCTAAAGAAGGGATTTGGAATATTTGCTGTTTGGAGGGATCTATAAACAGATCTCACTTAACGACGGAGTTCTGTTCCTAAGACCATGTCGGTAAACGAATTCGTCGCTAAGCGAGGAGCATACTATAATGGTAGTGGGTTTGTGTCAACCATCTTAGATATTTTTTTAATGTCACCTTTACACCATTTATAACATTTCTGGTATATTTTTAAATGTTTATACAGTAGTCTACTGTATACTGTAATAAACAGAATAGAGGAAATCAGCTCTTATATACATTATTTAGGGTTGCACACTGGTTGGAAAGCTGGTCGTAAGTCCGAGTGGTTGGTAAACGAGTACGTTGCTAAGTGAGGAGAGGCTGTAGTATTGTTATTATATTCATGGATATACACTACTCATGTACTGGTGATGTGGCTCTTGGTAAATGGGAGGTAATCAGGTTTGAACCAGTGAAGGGAAGGCAGCACCACTTCCTTGAATCCTTTAGTATCAAAACACCCCTTTTAAGGGAGATAAATTAGTAACTGGCTCCATGGGGAAGTGGAGAAGAATCCTCCCTCCATAAGCCATGTATGTCATAAGAGGCTACTAAAATGCCCGGAGCAAGGAGCTAGTAACACCTTATCCTGTATAAATTACCAAATGTAAAAAGAAGAAAACTTCCATTTTGTTTACAGGTCATCCTGCCTTGGTGGGAGACAAATGGTGTGTTTAAAAAAAACAAAAAGTAACTGCTTAAGGTTCCTGTATGTTGCAACATTCCCTTGAACTTAGTCTAGTTAACATATAAAAGAGAATCGGTAGTAAATAAAATATTTGCCTTGTGCAAATATTTTTCCTGTTTTAAAAAATCCTAATAACACACAAACTTAAACTAGTCTTATTGGATGAATAAAGCAATTGTGAAAGGTCCGAATTGTTGACCTTTTCAAACTATCCTACCTTACAGTATTCAAAATATCCTATTTACATTATACAGTATAGTTCATTATTACTGTAAATTGCTTAGCTAACAAAATGTTGAGGTCCAGTCTCTGAGCCAATTATCTGCCTCTCTTTCTACTCTTTTGATTGCAACCCAGATGATGTGTATGGGGGTACATAATGAAGCTAGCAAACTAACCAGTTAAAGCTGCCCACTTTTCTTAATAATAAAGTTAGTCTTGAAAATAATCTCAAGCAAATCATTATATATAGATCATTAATCATCTGGCAATTAGTTATTTGGCTTCCACCATTGTCTGGTGTCCTTGTTTGATGCAATGCCTCAACAGACAATGCAAAAAATGAATTTGTAAAGCAAAGAGACCATAAATAAATATACAAATACAGTGGACCCCGGAGTAACGAACAAAATTCATTCCAGAAGCCTGCTGAAGTGCCATTACCGAACGAATTTACTCCCTTAAGAAATAATGTCAAGTAGGTTAGTCCATTTCAGACCCCCAAAAATACACTTACAAAAGCACTTACAATATTATACTTACATAATTGTATGATTTCCGGGGTGTTCGTAACTCGGGGGTCCACTGTAGCTCACATGTAGGAGACTGAAAAGTTTACGACAGTGTTTCAGTCTGGCTGTGTAAATGGTCCAAGTCGGACCGAAATGTCGCCATAAGATTTTCTCTCTCTTCTATGAGCGGGTTATTTGAGTATTGTTCCAGTCACGGTATTGTGCCTTTTTCTTCTTCATAAATATGATCATAAGGTATTCTTGATATTCCAGCACACCCTTGTCCCCGTATGAACCAGATAACTGATAATTTACTGTGTAAGCTCCAACAAACACCACCCAGGTTAAAAGACATCTTTTCCAAATGCAAATCCATAAAAGAGGTATCACAAATGCTTAAATTAACTGGACTGCAGACAGTACCACTGTCACACTAACTCAACCTGTTTAACTAAGTAATGGAAAGATAAACATACAATACAATACAACTTTATTTCTTTTCTGCAGTATACAAAATGTAGTTTACATGTAGTATAA
>WNWK01023992.1:0-30338 GCA_009830355.1 Cherax destructor | reverse complement strand
CCGTTCCAGGAGCTAGACCTTAACTCAACTGTTCGAAAGTCGAACCCTTATTTCCCATAAGAAATAATGTAAATACAATTAATCCGCTCCAGACACCCAAAAATATTCACAAAAATTAATTTTGTAAAGATTAACTATACTTTTACATACACAAAACAATTATAAATATATTGGTAAAGTAATAAATTTATAATTAAACATTTAAAATAACATTTACTTACCTTTATTGAAGAGACTTGTGGCATCTGGAGATAGGGAGGACAGGGGAAGGGTTTAGTGTTTGGAAGGGAATCCCCCTCCAAAGGATTTCAGGTAACAAGTCCCTCTCTGGGTTACTTCCTTCTTTGTCTTTTAATGCCACTAGGACCAGCTTGAGTCACTAGACCCCTGTCGAACAAAATAACTGTCAAGAATCCTCTGTTTCTGCCTTTTAACATGTTCCTGAAGTGCAATATGGCTCTGTCAATGAACGTGTTGCTTAGATGGTTTATTTTAGCTTGCTCAGGGTGAAATTGTTCAACGAAACTTTGCACCTCATTCCACATTGAACAAATTTCCTTAATCTCTGAAGAAGGCACCTCAGTCTATCTTCCTCCTCCTCATATTTTCTACTATCTCTTTCTTCAGTTCAATGGTGTTCCTCACTTTCTTTACCACAGGGGTGCCACTAGGAAGCTTCTTTGGACATGGTGACTTATTTCACAGTGACAATCACTAAACCAGCAATAAACACAATAAATTTATTGTGAAATGTTTGAATGAGTGCGCTGGGTAATGTTCTCTCAATGGTAAACAAAGCTAGACTGGGCTCATGATGCCTGCGTGGCGAGGCGCGCAAGCGCGGGCAGGCCTGGTACTCGGACCGATAGTCATGGAAATGACCGGTTGGCGGGGAAAAATTGGACCGAAAAAGCAATCAAAACTCGAACTGACTAATACTCAGACCGACCGCAAGTTGGGGGTCCACTGTACATATAAAATAGCAATAACTTTAACCCTTTGAGGGTCCAAGCCGTAGATCTATGCATTGCCCACAGGGTCCAAACCGTAGATCTACGCCATGAGCTCAGCTCACTCAGTTAAGCTGTGATCAGTAAATTTGGGCCTAGATATGAGAGAATGCATCTATGGGTAAGTGTGCACCACACAAAGTAAATCCTGGCACACAGTATAATGAGAAAAAAAAAACTGCGACTTTTTTTTTTTTATTAAAACAGCAACTTTGTGGTGTATTTTCATGTGGTTTTTACAGTTGTATTCACGGTTTCTTTGGGCTCATTTGATAGAATGGAAGATATATTACAGAAATAGAGATGATTTTGATTGGTTTTAGTACTGAAAATAGCTTCTAATTGAGCTCAAAGTAGCGGAATTTTTTTTTTTTTTTGCTGATTTTCGAGTAAACAAATCACATCACGCGACCAATACTCGTCAACTGGTGGGTCTAATATACGTTTACAAATGCACTGATAGTGTTTACACAATTATTACAATATTGCATAAGAGTAATTCATCTATTTTTGGTGTGAATAAAAATTCTTTATGTAAATAAAAAATAAAAATGGAATTCAAGTGTAAAGCCTGGAAACATAACTAATAAACAGAGGAAATGTTATTTTAGTGCCAGGAATGCTGCATTGTTTATTCTGGATGCTGTTTTGAAATTGGAATATTTTGAACTTTGTGTGAAATTGGAAAAAATTTCCAATTTCTGATCACTTTATTGGCTACTTGAAAAGTTGATTGGGCAGTTTCTTGTGCTCAATCAATAAAATAGAAGTAATACTAAAAAATAGCTAAGAATTTGGTCAACTGGAATAATGTAATTGGCTTAAAATAGGGTCAAAGTAAGCAAAATCGCCGAAATGTAAATATCACTGACACAGTCAAATTTGCGAGTGTAATTTCGTCAGTTTTCCACCAAATTTCATACTTTTGTTTTATTACCTTTAGAAAAGATTTTCTACCATTTCATAGGAAAAAGTTTTTTTTTTTAAATTCTTGGACCCTGTGGACAATGCGTAGATTTACGGCTTGGACCCTGAAAGGGTTAAAACACTTGAAATTTTGGAAAATTTCCAGACATAATAGAGATGTGCTCACAGAGAATGTAAACAAACTGGATGGGGCATGGCGTATTTTAAAGATTGTTTCGCCGTATAGCAAATTTTGGTCATAATTTGAAATCACCATATTAGCGGAATGCCGTAAGG
This sequence comes from Cherax destructor, assembly GCA_009830355.1. Classification (NCBI taxonomy): domain Eukaryota; kingdom Metazoa; phylum Arthropoda; class Malacostraca; order Decapoda; family Parastacidae; genus Cherax; species Cherax destructor. The sequence goes on along the minus strand of WNWK01023992.1, from coordinate 28,125 downwards.
CAAAAACGCCATAAAGTGGGGCCCTATTGTATATATAAAATATGCACCTCTTTAAGGGGCTCCTTGTCGCGGTAAGAGGCTATCGGTCTGAGGAATTGGACCTCTTGGTCTTCTTCCTCAGACCGAACCAATTACCCCCAATCCCCCTTCCCTTTCCCATCTTCCCCATCCTCCCTTCTCCCTTTCCTCCTCCTCCTCATCCCTCCCGTATTCCCGTCCCATTTTTACCCTGTGAGCTTCTCTTCACGGGCATTCTGGTTCCTAGGTAGGGGAAGGGTACCGTGGTCCATCCCATTCCGTTGAGGGTCTTGGCGGTGGTGTAGTTTGCCGTGACATCTGGATCGCCTGGGGATGTCCAAGGGGTGGTGGCCGAAGGAGGTATGCTTTGTGGCAGGTATCCGGCCGCCCTCTCTTTGTCCGCTGAGGTGGCTATGTGGATGTGAGGTTGCTATCCCGGATTGCTGGTTTACTGGCATGAAGGGTAGGGTATGGCACGGGCTCCATGCAGCATCTGCACTACTTGCGGTGTTGAGGTCCTCTTGGGTGCGGAGGGGATTTACAGCCCTTTCATTCCTCCTAGGAGCTATTTCTCCACGTTCCCCCTTTTTCATTCTTTTTTATTTTTCTTTCTTTTCTTTCTTTTTTTTTTCTTAAAAACAAAAAGAAAGGTAACCTAACCATGGCCGATCCAATCCACGAACCTACTACCCCGGGCCCCTTCCTGATACTGCACCCAGTTCTGACCCTACCTCGTTAATGGACAATTCTTCGGACACCTCCAATACCCCTGTACCTCTTGCTGGTGCCGGTTCGTCACCTGCTTCAGGTACCGGGGTTCCGACTGGCCCTTTTGACACGTCTGACCTTCGCTCTTCTCTGACCTTGATTCCGGCTTCTCCTCTACGGTGCAGCAATTTTCGGATAGCTCGCCCTTACACGTCGGACCACCTCCGGTCCCACATCCAACGACCAAGACCCTTACATGACGATTCGACACTTCCTTCTCATTCATCTCAGAAACAACCAGCTCGTCACGCACTCCCCTTAAACACTTTGTTTCACACTACTCAATGGACAAAGTTTTTACTCTAAGACCGACTACCCCAACTACCTATCTTTCCGATCATAATATTGGTAAAGCTCTCCTGCCATGTAGGTAAAGATATCTCATTTCACGCTCTCAAGAGCGGCTACTCGCATCATCACTGTCCAGAATGCTGGCCAAGCTCGCAATCTTTCTCTCCTTACGACCATAGATACTATTCCTATCACTATTGACAAACATCATTCTCTCAATTCTTGTTGTGGTACTGTCATTTTACCCCACACCATTGTCCAACGGAATTTCCAGACAAGTGGTGATGACATTCTGGAGCAGCTTGAACTCCAAGACCTCCCTATCCTCAAAGTTGACACTTTTGTCCTCCCTGCTCGTAAGCTAAGACGTTATCCTTGCAATATAGCTCGTTTAACATTTGACTGCTGTGAACTTCCACCCTCGGTCTACATTGCAGGTCACAGGTTACAAGTTCGAAAGGTGACCCCTACACCGCAACAGTGTAGAAACTGCTGGCGTTTTGGTCATCCAGCGAAATATTGCAGGTCCATGGCCGAATGCCCAGTCTGTGGTGCCGACGACCATGCCAGTCCTTCTTGTACTCTACCTCCCTCTTGCCTTAACTGTCATGAGGCACATCCATCGTGCTCCCGCTGTTACGCCCCCCTACCTAACAATGGGAGTCAGGTAATTACCTTACCGGGCGGCAGTCAAGGGGTTACGTCATCAGACCTGATGTTTGACTGCCGAGCCGGCTTGACTGACAGTGTCAACCAGACTCTCCCACATATAACATCGGAGAGTTCAAGACTCTCGCATACACTACTGGAGTTCGCCAGGAAGACCTGCTTGAGAGTTGCAGACTAACGCAGTGTGGTGCTGGTGACAGGTCTACAGTGCTCCAGTGCTGAGAGAACTGGAAGCTCTATCCTCTCTAGATCGTGTTACTCGAAAGCAGGTTTGTACTTGTGATGTTTGCAAGGCCAAGTACAGTGATGAAGGTGTTCTCTTCCTGCTTGCTATGAGGACACTGTAGCATTATGAGGAGAGCAGCAAGTCTGGTCACCAGAATCTACTAGCTTATTCATCATACTGACTGATGTCCCTGCAACTATGTACCTGAGACTGTGTACCTGAGATTGTGTTTACCCGGAGTGTCAAGTATTTAGTGGTGTATCCAGAGAGTTTGTGACGGTGGCACGACACAAGTTGAGTCGTGTATTTGGTGTGTGTCAAGACGCGGTGCACAGGTTTTATTAGAGATGGGTTCATGATGCAGGGGGCGTGCCATGTGGCACAGAGGTGTCGTGTGACACAGCGATGGAGTCTTATGGTACAGGGAGATCGGGTGTCGTGGAACCCCGTAAGCGTGCCATAAGACAGAGATAAGGGTGTCTGAGGACACGGTGGAGAAGGAGTATCATGACGAGGTATGGTAGTGTCCTGTGTGACACTTGAAGATGGCAGCGACTTGATAAGCACTGAGTATATGATTTTACTTGTGGTATTTTAGTGTACTATGATTATGTATATAAATATGTTTTTACACAAATTATAAGATTATATGTTTTTATTCAGATTATATGTTTTTATATTAATATAATATAATAAATATTGAAAATCTGATATTTTACTTAGTATCCCAAACAGTCGTTTATTACAAATGGTTATATTTTTTGTAATACCCGCCATTGTCAGGTTTACCTAAATGAGCGGGAAATCCGTTGTCTCAAAGAGGCGGAAGGCTTCTCATATGCTATGGCCGTCTCTCATCTACGCCTTCAAGGGAGACTTCCCCGTATTTCCTATTCTCGCATTGCTAAACGTCCCCCCACTTCTGGGGTCCCAACTTACGCGGCTTCCTCTGTGGTCGTCCCATCCTCAGTCACCCCTGTCTCGAATCCTTTTGCTGTTCTTGGCTCTGAGGTCCCTACCTCGGCATCCCATACTGTCCTCACCGCTTCCTCTACTCACTTGTACAGTTCTGTGTCTTCATGCCCTCGTCCAACACCTAAGTCTCACCGCCCCCCCTCTTATAAGTCCAGCAAAAAATCCTCACTGCCGGGTTCTTCACCTCCGACTAGTTCTGTAACGAGTGTGGAGGTTCATCCTCCTCGTTCAATATCTTCATTCCCTGTCCCCTCCCAAGTTTCTTCCTTGAGTTCCCCCCCCAAGTTGCTTCCACTCCTGTCCTCTCCCAAGCCCCTTCAACAGTCTCCTCTCCCATCTCCTCGCCCTCTACTTTCGTACCGTCTATAGTCTCCCAAATTGTTGCTCACCCTCCTCCTCCTTTCATTTCTAATGTAGTCCCACATTCTGCATCTTTGTCTTCCGAAACACTGGAAGCTATCGCAGAATTTATTACAGAGACTGAACCATTGATGGACACCACTCCACCTCCGGTTCCTCCTCCTCTCTCTTCTCCGTCTACACCCCTCCTTCCTTCACAGCGTTCCACTCCTTCTTTGATTACAGGTCTTCCGCTGCCTCCACATGTGGACTTTTCTAACCCTAGTCCATAGATACCTCTAACTTCGACTTGTATCTTTCTCTTCATAAGTCATGGCTTATTTGTAGTGGAATATCCGAGGCCTCAGGGGTAACTGGGGTGAGCTTCAGGTGTTGCTCTCCCAGTTTTCCCCTGTTGGGGTCTGTTTGCAAGAACCCAAATTACAATCCACTGTTATCCGTCCCTTTTCGGGCTATGCTTTGTTATATTCATCGGATCCTTTTTCCGATGGAACCTTTAACGAAAGTGCTCTTCTTATACGCACTGGTATTCCATACCGTCAGCTCTATGTTCATTCTTCTCTACATTACACCGCAGCCCGTATCCACTTGAATACTAAGTGGTATACACTCTGTTCTTTATACCTCTCCCCCTCTCGGGCTTTGTCTATCCCAGATGTTGATTTTCTGGTCTCTTCCTTGCCGCCACCCCTTCTGTTACTTGGCGATTTTAATGCACACCATTTTCTTTGGGGAGGGTCGCACTGTGACTCCCGTGGCATTCAGTTGGAGGCATTTCTTGCTTCTCTCCCCCTCCATGTTTTAAATACGGGTACTCCCACCCATTTTGATCCTCGAACTCATTCTTTCTCTTGCATCGATCTCTCCATTTGCTCTTCCTCAACTGTCCTTGACTTCACCTGGTCTGTCCTCCCGGACTTACATGACAGCAATCATTTTCCAATTGTCCTCATGTCCCCTTCGTATTCTCCACCTTCTCGTAACCCATGCTGGCAATTTGACCAGGCGAAATGGGACCTTTACACACATCGTACTGCCTTTTATGAGGCTCCTTCCTCGTCTTCCATTGATGAGGTTTTACATCTCTTCTCGTCCTCCGTCTTCCTCGCAGCTTCACATTCTATCCCCCAAACCTCAGGCAAGCATTCTCAGAAGTGTGTGCCTTGATGGTCTTCTGCTTGTGCTCGGGCAGTACGTTTGAAACGCCCTGCATGGGGCAGGTATCGGTATAACAGAACCACAGAGAGACTCCTTGATTTTAAGCAGAAGAGAGCAATGGTTCGACGTGTCATCCGCGACGCTAAACGCACTTGCTTGTGGGATTACGTTTCCACCGTCACTTCAGCTTCCTCGATGAGTGCAGTCTGGAAGAAAGTGCGGAAATTGAGTGGTAAATTCTCCCCCGACCCGGCTCCTGTTCTTCGGGTTGCCGGTGTCGATATAGCACACCCTCTTGCCGTTGCCACTGAAATTGGTAATCATCTGGTCCGCATTTCTCAGGGGCTCCATCTATGCCCCTTGTTCCTTTCTTCTAAGGCTGCCAGCGAGTTAAAGCCCTTATATTTTTCTTCTTTCAGAGAAGAATCTTATAATGTGCCTTTTACCCTTCAAGAACTGGAGGCAACACACTCCGCTTGCCGATCATCGGCAGCTGGGCCAGACAGCATACATATTTGTATGCTACAGCATTTACATCAGTCTGCTCTTGCTGTCCTCTTACGACTCTTTAATCTTATATGGTCGCAAGGAGTTATTCCCCAACTATGGAAGTCTGTTATTATTCTCCCTTTTCGTAAACCGGGTACTACGGGACATGATACCTCCCACTACCGTCCTATTGCTCTTACCAGTGCAGTTTGCAAGGTGATGGAACGTTTAGTTAATAGACGTTTGATGTGGTATTTAGAGACGCACAGTAGTCTCTCCACTAGTCAATATGGTTTTCGTAAGGTCCGTTCTGCCATTGACCCCTTACTGCGCTTCGATACGTATATTCGTAATGCCTTTCCTAATAACCACTCAGTTATCGCCATATTTTTTGACCTTGAGAAGGCTTATGACACAACTTGGAGGTATAATATCTTGGCCCAGGCCCACTCTTTAGGCCTCCGTGGCAATCTACCATTTTTTCTTAAGGCCTTCTTAACTGACAGACATTTCCGTGTCCGGGTTAGTAATGAGCTTTCCCCGGAGTTTATCCAAGCTGAAGGTGTCCCCCAAGGATGTGTTCTGAGCACAACACTCTTTCTCCTTGACTATAAATAATCTGGCATCTGTTCTCCCATCCAATAGTATTTGGTCATCGCTTTATGTTGATGACTTTGCTATAGCTTGTGCGGGTGCTGACTGTCACCTCATTGCAGTTTCCCTCCAGCATGCCATCAACCGGGTTTCCGATTGGGCCACCACTCACGGGTTTAAATTTTCTAGTGGCAAAGGTCATCAAATTACGTTTACTAGACGTTCAGTGGTCTCTGATCATCCATTGTACCTATACTGCTCACGTATCCCAGAACGTGATACGGTCAGGTTTCTCGGCCTCCTGTTTGACCGTCGATTGTCCTGGAAACCTCACATTACCTCTCTGAAGGTCACTTGTCATAGCCAGCTGAACCTCCTTAAAACCCTAGCACATCTTTCATGGGGGCTGATCGTTGAACTCTCCTTCGCCTACACTCAGCCCTAATTTGATCGAAACTTGATTATGGTGACCAGATATATTCGGCGGCCTCCCCTGCTACTCTTTCCATCCTTAATCCCATCCATCACCAGGGATTACGCTTATGCCTTGGTGCATTTCGTTCTTCCCCGGTTGAGAGCCTCTATGTAGAAGTGAACATTCCATCCTTATCCGATCGTCGTGATGCACATTGCATTCGCTATTATGTTCGCTCTCATGACCTCCGTAATCCTTCCATGTATAGGATTGTCACAGATGTTAGTAGACGCTCCTTATTTGTTTGTCGCCCGTTTACTTCGTCCCTTTTCTCTTCGTCTACATTCACTCTTGTCTTCCCTTCAACTACCACCTTTATATGTTCATGTGACATCTCCCTTTCCCCTACCCCCTTGGGAAGTTCCTGCTGTCCGTGTCTGTTCTATTCCTCTACCTTGCGCGAAAGCCCAACTACCTACGGCGGCTTCTCACTCTTTTTTTCTAGACCACTTCCGTTCTCATTCCCATGCCATCGCAGTGTACACCGATGGTTCAAAGTCATCTGATGGTGTCGGATTTGCAGCAGTATTCCCGGACAGCGTAGTGCGAGGGCATCTATTACCCTCGGCTACCATATTTATGGATGAATTGTATGCCATTCTTATGGCACTTATCCGTATTGCATCTATGACTGTGTCACCATTTGTGGTCGTTTCAGACTACCTTAGTGCTTTACAGGCTATCCATAAAATTGATACACCTCACCCCCTAATTCTTCGTATCCAACTTTGGTTATGCCGTATCTCTAGCAAGCACAGATATTGTTTTTTGTTGGGTCCCTGGTCATGTTGACATACAGGGCAATGAACAGGCAGACACTGCTGCGCGGTCAGCAGTACACAACCTTCCAGTTTTATATAGAGGTGTTCCATTCATGGACTATTTTGCGGTCATTGCTACCCACCTTCGCACCCGTTGGCAACAACGCTGGTCTGACCTGCTAAATAACAAACTTCATTCTATTAAACCGAGTATAGGTTTTAGCCTTCTTCTTGTCACCAATGTCGAGGTTGGGAGACTACACTCTCCCGTCTTCGCATACGCCACACTCGTCTTACTCACGGGTATCTCATGGAGATGCTCCCTGTCCCTCTCTGTGAGCATTGTCAGGTTCCAGTGTCTGTTCGCCATATTCTGTTGGACTGCCCACTCTATCAACGAGCACGCAGAATTTACCTCCAACGGAGTCTTCGCTCTGCGGCCCTTTCTTTACCTTCCCTTCTTGCCGATGGGCCCTCCTTTAATCCTGACTCTCTCGTTGACTTTTTGACAGAAACTGACTTACTACACAAACTCTGAAGATTTTACCTCTAGCACTCCCCTCAGTCTCTTCTACCTCGATCTCTTGCTACCCTCTATCCCTGCACTATCCACAACCCTTCTGCACTTAATACTCTACTAATCATCCCTCTCCCTCTTACAACCCATTCTCCCTGCATCCTGCCCTGACCAGCTGCACTGTATAACCCCTGTGGTTTAGTGCTTCTTTTGATTATAATAATAATAATAATAATAAAATATGCAATAACTTTAAAACACTTGAAATTTTGGAAAGTTTCCAGAAACATCTGTAAATAATTTTATTTCGGCATTAAGTAACACTGACTGGCAAAGTGAGCTAGCATCTAGCTTTGATATTGATGAATGTTTAAAAAGATTTTTGCAAAAAACCCAAAACCTCTATAACAGACATTGTCCAATAAAAACAAAACAAATCTCAGCCAAGAGACTAAACAGCCCCTGGCTTATAAACAGCATCCTCACTTCCATTGACAAAAAAACATGTACAGTGTATATGAAAAACAGTACAGACTGGGTCAAATTACAAAGGAGCAGACTAAATAATACTCATCGACGCTTACGAATCTAATACGAAGGGCCAAAAAACTGTATTATGAAAACAGATTTTATGGCATAAAATAGGAAATGAAAAAGACATGGAAAACCCTCTCTGAAATTCTAGGATCTAGGAAACTGCCTCGAAAAAATGTAATTAACCTAACTAAACCTAATGAACCTCTCATCCCCGCCGACAAAGACTGCCAACAAATTAAATGTCTTTTTCTCCACTGTAGGAACAACACTAGCAAGCAAAATCCCAAACTCAAACACACAACCAAAAAGCTACCTCACTGGCAACTACCCAAATACTCTTCTCCTAACCCCAACAAACCCTACTGAAATCTCACTCATCATCAAAACACTGAAGAACAAGGCAGGAGACCTAAATAACTTACCACCATTTATGTATAAAAAAGCTTCTCATTTGTTGTCACCCATTATTGCAACATTTTTTAACAAGTCCATTGAATCTTCAACCTTCCCATCCCTACTCAAGACAGCAAGGGTTACACCAATCCACAAAGGAGGTGATCCTACTGATTTAAATAACTATAGACCTACAGTGGACCCTTGAAATTTGTGATTAATCCATTCCAGAGAGTCTGCCGAAATTCAAAATTCACGATTTTCAAAACCATTTTCCCCATAAGAAATAATGTAAATCAAATTAATCCGTTTCAGACACCAAAAAGTATTAAAAAAATATTTTTTTTTACATGAAATGTACATTTATCTACACAGAAAACAATGAGACATGAAGAATAAAACAATAATAACATTACACTTACCTTTATTGAAGAGTTGTTGTGTGAAAGACGGGAGGAGGGTAGAGGATGGAAGAGTTACGTACAGTGGACCCTCGGAAATTGAACGGCTCGGCAATCGAACAAATTGGAAATAAAACAACAAATTTGATTTCGGTAATCGAACACATTCCGCCAATCGAACAAATGCATACCAGACCTGTCCGCCCAGGCGCGCTTGGGTGCCTCACCGTGCAAGTGTCGGGAGCCAGTCTAGCGTTGGTTATAGTACTTGAGTAAACATCACCCTGCATGCTCATCCAAACATTTCACAATTAATTAATTGTGTTTGGAGTTTGTTCATTAAGTGCTACTGTGAAATAAGCTACAATGGGTCCCAAGAAAGTTCCTAGTGGTACCCCTGTGTTGAAGAAAGTGAGAAACACCATAGAGGTAGAGGGTAGAGGCAGGCAGCGGTAGAGGAAAGGCAGGGGAAGAGGAAGGCCGGGGTAGAGGCAGGCCGGGGTAGAGGCAGGCAGGGGTAGAGGCAGGCAGCAGTAGAGGAAAGGCAGGGGAAGAGGCAGGCAAGGGTAGAGGAAAGGCAGGGGAAGAGGCAGGCAGGGGTAGAGGCAGGCAGGGGTAGATGTTTATTTATATTGTTTATTATGTCATATTAGATGAATTGTGATAGATAAATAAGCCGTAGAGTTGATAATAGTATCATATTGAAGTACTATTTTGTCATGCCTCCTGACAGCATGAACAAATTAATTGTATTTCCATTATTTCTTATGGGAAATACTGATTTGATTTTCAAACATTTTGAGTTAAGAACAAGCTCCTGGAACGGATTATGTTCGATTTCCGAGGGTCCACTGTACTATTGTTTGGAAGGGGAATCCCCTTCCATAGACTTCAGGTACCAAGTCCTTTTCTGGGGTTACAGTGGACACCCCGGAGTTCATAATTAATCCGTTTCAGAGGGCGCTCCAAACACTGAATATTACGAACTCCGAATATATTTTCCCCATAAGAAATAATGGAAATAAAATTAATCTGTTCCAGACACCCAAAAGTGTTAAAATAAATTATTTTTGTACAACAAATATACATTAAATTACACAGAAAACAATGAGACATAAGAAATAAACAGTAACAACATGTCACTTACCTTTATTGAAGAGTTGTTGATGTGTGGAAGATGGGAGGAGGGGAGAGGATGGAGGAGTTGCTAGTGTTTGGAAGGGGAATCCCCTTCCATTAACACTTCAGGTACCAAGTTCTTTTCTGGGGTTACTGGCCTTTTTCTTTTACTGCCACTAGGACCAGGTTGAGAGTCACTTGACCCGTCTGACAAAATAACTGTCCAGGGAGCTCTGTATCTGGCGTTCCTTTAAAACAGCCCTGAAGTGGGACACCACAGTCTCATTGTACATGTTGCTAGCACAGCCTGGAACAGCTTTGTTAGGGTGATAATGCTCCATAAATCTTTGCAAGTCACTCCACTTGGCACACATCTCCTTAATCTTTGAAGAAGGCAACGTCCTCCATATCTCTTCCTCCTCCTCTGAATCACTTTCCTGAACTGTGGTCTGTTTCTGTTGCAGTTGAAGCGCTTGTAGATCTGCAGTGGTTAGCTCTTCAATGTGGTCCTCCACCAACTCTTCCACATCCTCGCAAGTAATCTCCAACCCCATGGACTTCCCCAGTGCCACAATTTTTTCCACAACAGGCTCAGGGCCCAGAGGCTCAGCCCCAAACCTTTCAAAATCCCTCTCTGGGACACAGTCTGGCCACAATTTTCTTCAAGCAGAGTTCAAAGTCCTGGTGCTCACTTCCTCCCAAGCCTTCCCTATATGGTTTATGCAACTGAGGATATTGAAGTGATCTTTCCAGAACTCTCTTAGGGTCACAGCAGTGTCTGAGGTTATGTCAAAGCACCTCTGAAACATTGCTTTGGTGTACAGTTTTTTGAAGTTACAAATGACCTGCTGGTCCATGGGCTGGAGGAGAGGAGTGGTATTAGGGGGCAAGAACTTCACTTTGATGAACTTCAAATCCTCCACAATTTGCTCTTCCAAGTCAGGAGGCACTTAAGTGGCAATTTATTTTCCAGGAGGTATTTCTTCACACTGGGGCCAAACACTTCATTGAACCAATCAAGGAAAATTTCCCTCGTGACCCATGCCTTATTGTTAGACTTCCACATCACACACAAATCAGCTTTGGCACTACTGTACTTCTTGAACGCTCTGGGATTTTCAGAGTGATACACGAGTAAAGGCTTCACTTTAAAATCCCCGCTAGCATTAGCACAACATAAGAGTTAGCCAGTCTTTCATAGGCTTGTGTCCTGGCAGTGCCTTTTCCTCCTGTGTAATGAAGCTCCTGTTTGGCAGTTTCTTCCAAAACAGACCTGTTTCGTCACAATTGAACACTTGTTGGGGTTTGAATTGTTCAGCCTCTATGTACCCCTTGAATTCATGCACATATTTTTCAGCAGCAAGTTTGTCTGAACTGGCTGCCTCACCATGCCTTATCACACTGTGTATGCCACTATGCTTCTTAAATCTGTTAAACCAGCCTTTGCTGGCTTTAAATTCGTTCACTTCAGCACTCGTTGCAGGCATTTTCTTGACAAGATCACCATGCAATTGCCTTGCTTTTTCAGATATTATCGCCTGCGTAACACTATCTCCTGTAAATTCTTTCTAGGTGATCCACACCAACAACAAAGTCTCAACATCTTCCAGTATTTGCGATCTCTGTTTTGTGACCATACTTGCACCTTTCGCAACAACAGCATCCTTGATTTCCTTTCCCTTGGCCACAATGGAAGCGATGGTTGTACAGTCATACCTCGGTTAACGATGGTGTTGGATAACGATAAATTCAGTTAGCGATACATTTTTACGTCAAAATATTGACTCGGTTTACGATGATTGTTCGGTTTACGATATTCGTCCCGGACACGTCCGCGTGGCGCCCAGCTGTGCGGGCACTCCAGGGAGCGTCAGTGTGCTATTGTTTACAAGCGAAAGCGACCACCACCCACTCCACCCACGCATTCATACCAGTATATTGTCATTATTCCACTGTTTTTAGTGCTTGCAACTGCTAAATAAGCTACCATGGGTCCAAAGAAAGCTCCTAGTGCCAGCCCTGTGGTAAAGAGGCTCAGAAATACAGTAGAACTGAAGAAGGAGATAATAAAAAATATGAAAGTGGAGTGCGTATCACTGAGCTGGCCAGGCTGTATGGTAAAGCCTATTCTACCATCGCTACCATTGTGGCCAAGGGAAATAGACGTAAAATCAAGGAAGCTGTTGTTGCGAAAGGTGCATTTGTGATCACAAAACAGAGATCGCAAGTGCTGGAAGATGTGGAAAATTTGTTGTTGGTGTGGATCAACGAGAAACAGTTAGCAGGAGATAGTGTTTCGCAGGCAATAATATGGGAAAAAGCAAGGCAGTTGCATGATGATCTCGTTAAGAAAATGCCTGCAACAAGTGCTGAAGTGAAAGAATTTAAAGCCAGCAGAGGCTGGTTTCAAAAATTTAAGAATCGAAGTGGCATACATGGTGTTGTGAGGCATGGTGAGGCAGCCAGTTGTGACAAAAGTGCGGCTGAAAAATATGTGCCTGAATTCCAGGGGTACATAAAGGCTGAACAATTCCAACCCCAACAAGTGTTTAATTGTGATGAAACAGGCCTCTTTTGGAAGAAAATGCCCAACAGGACCTTCATTACTCAGGAGGAAAAGGCACAGCCAGGACACAAGCCTATGAAAGACAGGCTAACTCTGATGCTTTTTGCTAATGCCAGTTGTGATTGCAAAGTGAAGCCTTTACTGGTGTATCATTCTGAAAATCCCCGAGTGTTTGGCAGATGCGGTATCACCAAGTCTAACTTGTGTGTGATGTGGAAGTCTAACAAAAAGGCATGGGTCACAAAGGACATTTTCTTAGAGTGGTTCAATGGCGTGTTTGGCCCCAGTGTGAAGAAATATCTCCAGGAAAATAATTTGCAACTTAAGTGCCTTCTGATAATGGACAATGCTCCTTGTCATCCTCCAAACTTGGTAGAGAAAATTGTGGAGGACTTTAAATTCATCAAAGTGAAGTTCTTGCCCCCTAATACCACTCCTCTCCTCCAGCCCATGGACCAGCAGGTCATTTCAAACTTTAAAAAACTCTACACCAAAGCAATGTTTCAAAAGTGCTTTGATGTGACCACAGACAAAGTGAAGTTCTTGCCCCCTAATACCACTCCTCTCCTCCAGCCCATGGACCAGCAGGTCATTTCAAACTTTAAAAAACTCTACACCAAAGCAATGTTTCAAAAGTGCTTTGATGTGACCACAGACATGAATATAACCCTAAGAGACTTTTGGAAAAATCATTTCCATATCCTGCATTGTGTACACCTTATAGGTAAGGCTTGGGAGGGAGTGACTACTAAGACTTTGAACTCTGCCTGGAGAAAATTGTGGCCAGACTGTGTCCTAGAGAGGGATTTTGAAGGCTTTGGGGCTGAGCCTCAGAACCCTGAGCCTGAGCCTGTTGTGGAAGAAATTGTGGAACTGGGCAAGTCCATGGGGTTGGAGGTGAGTGGTGAGGATGTGGAACAGTTGGTGGAGGAGCACAATGAAGAGCTAACCACTGAGGATCTGCAAGAGCTTCAACAGCAACAGCAACAAGAGACCACAGGTCAGGACAATGGTTCAGAGGAGGAGGAGGTGGAAGAAGGAAGAAGGTGCCTTCTTCAGTGATTAAGGAGATTTGTGGAATGTGGAGCAGGGTGCAAGGCTTTATGGATGAATATCACCCTAACCATGCTGTTGCAGGCCGTGCTGGCAACCTGTACAATGACACAGTGGTGTCCCATTTCAGGGATGTGTTAAAGAATCGCCAGACAGAGCTCCCTGGACAGATTTTTGGTTAGAGAGGGGTCCAGTGACTCTCAACCTGGTCCTAGTAGCATTAAAAGAAAAAGGCCAGTAACCCCAGAAAAGAACTTGCCACCTGCAGTGTTAAAGGAAGGGGATTCCCCTTCCAAACACTAGCATACTATACTCCATCCTTTCCCCTCCTCCCTTCCTCCACACATCAACAACTCTTCAATAAATGTAAGTGACATGTTATTGTACTATATTTACATGTATTTCATTAATGTTCATTAAATTGTGTATTATTTAATGTCAAAAAGTTCTAAAAAATATTTTATTTTACTACTTTTAGAAGTCTGGAACGGATTAATTTTATTTCCATTATTTCTTATGGGGAAAATTTATTTGGATAACAATTGATTCGGTTACAGATATGCCCTCTCTGACGGATTAATATTGTTAACCGAGGTATGACTGTTTAGGCTTTGCCATACTGCCTGGCCAGCTAAGCGACACGAACTTCACTTTCATATTTTGCAATGATCTCTTTTTCAGTTCTACCGTATTTCTGACATTCTTTACCACAGACCTGGCACTAGGAGCTTTCTTGGGGCCCATTGTGGCTTATTTAGCAGTTGCAAGCACTAAAAACACTGGAATAATGACAAAATGTATGGTATGAATGTGTGGGAATGCGTGGGTGGCGGTCACTCGCTGTAAACAATGGCACACTGACTCTCAATGGAGTGTCGGGCCCGCTCGGGCCACGTGTACGCGTCCGGGACGAATCACGAACTCCAAGCGGATCCACGAACACCGAACCAATATTTTTCCCAAAAAATATCACTAACTCCGAATTTTACGAACTCCGACGCCTACGAACTCCAGGGGTCCACTGTACTTCCCTTCTTTGTCTTTTACTGCCACAGTACATTCATTACTTTAAAATATTTGTAGTCTTAATGTAGGTAGAGAGGTGTGTAGTATTTATTTGTAGAAATTCAGTGTAGGTAGCCTGTAGACATAGGTATACATATGTACCTCCCCCCTGGGCTACACTACACAGCCATATTATTACCATGTTCACTGAGTTTAATCGTTTCTAACAACTACCTTTAGATGCCATAAACAAAGGGAGAAGAAATGAATAATCCATGCCGAGAATTGTAAACAAACACGTATGAAGGGCGGTTACTGCACCAGACGCCAGATTTACAGTTTTCTCTAACGCTGCATCAGAGAAAACGTAATGTTTACTCTCCACCCGACTCATCACTCGATAGCATATAAACATTGTACTGTATCAATGTTTATATGCTATATGATATGTAACATGTTTCTTATATAATTTTGAAGAAAATATCATAGATGGAGTAATGAAAATGTCTATATTAACCTAATATAAAACATTTAACCTAAAATAAGACATTTGTTTGAGCTTGGTGTGGGGAAGTACCCTGGCTGGTTTGTGTGGGGAAGTACCCTGCCTGGTGTGGGGAAGTACCCTGCCTGGTATGGGGAAGTACCCTGCCTGGTGTGGGGAAGTACCCTGTCTGGTGTGTTCTTTCTTGAATTCTATCGTGTTTCTCGCCTTCTTTAGCAAAGAGCTGGCACTAGGAGCTTTCTTTGGGCCCATGGTGGCTTATTTAGCACTTGCAAGCACTAAAACGAATGAAATATTAAAAAATGTATCATATGAATGCATGAGGTGATCGTCACTCGCCGAGATACAATGCCAGACTGACTCTGAATGGTGGTTGTGTGCCTGCGGCAGCTGGTAAGCCGCTCGGACGCGTTTCATACGACCACCGATTTCTAAGCCAAATCACGAAAATCAAGCCAATATTTTGGCAAAAAAAGTTGCAGATTTTCAAATTTCACGATATTCAAGGGGGACGAATTTCAAGGGTCCACTGTATATCAAACCTACCCTTTCTATCTAAAATCTTCAAAAAAATAATACAGCAAGTTTACTCCAACCTTGTATCCCACAACATACTTAACCTCTGCCAGTTTGGATTTAGGCCAAGAAAAAGCACAAGTGATGCAATTGTACATATGCTCGAGCTACTAGTATATATGACGCTGGAAAAAAGGAAATTCCACTGGGCCTCTTCATAGACCTATGGAAAGCATTTGATACAGTTGACCACGATCTCTTGCACCTAAACCTTGAACATTACAGGGTCAGAGGACACTCACTCAACTACCTTAAATCATATCTTAGCAATAGACACCAGTATGTATACACAAATGGTGTTGCCTCCACCACACAACCTGCACTAGTTGGAGTCCCCCAGGACAGTGTTTTGGACCACTTCTCTTTCTCATTTACATCAATGACCTCCCTAATGCCTCCAAACTACTTAAACCTGTTCTTTTTGCAGATGACACTACCTATATCTTCCCTCACCCAAACCAAACCATACTTTGAAACACTGTAAATGATGAGCTGCTAAAAATATCCACTTGGATGACGACCAACAAACTTACTCTCAATATCAACAAACCTGCTTCATACTGTTTGGTAACACAGCTGCAAATATTCAGCTAAACATATTGATAAATGGTTCCTCCATTTCAAGACACACTGACCAAAAATTTCTAGGACTCCACATTGACAGCTGTTTTAAATTTCAGACCCACATACAGCATATTTCCAAAAAATCTTCAAAACAGTAGGCATCCTCTCTAAGATATGGTACTATGTACCCCAAACGGCACTTCTTGCTCTTTACCACTCTCATCTACCCTTACCTCACCTATGGTATTTGTGCATGGGGTTCAACCACAGCAAATCACCTTAAACCTTTAATTATAAAACAGAAAGCTGCTGTGAGAATGATTACACACTCCTGCACCAGGCAACACACCCCACCGCTATTTAAGAGCTTGAACCTGCTTAACATACAAAATACCCACTTATACTATTGTGCCTACTACATACACAGAACATTATTCTGCAATATAAACCCTCCTCTCAAACTCCTTCTCGAGAACTACAAAAGAACGTACTTGCATAACACTTGACACAAAACACTATTTGATATCCCTCGTGCAAAAATGCAATGCATATAAAGGGCCCTAAGATCTGGAATTCATTGCCTGAAAATACAAAAGGGCCCCTGCCTGCATACCAATTCAAGGCACTACTTAGAAATCACATCATCTCCCAGAACTAACAACACAAACACTATATACTATCGCCACCATTAACTTAAAAATTGCCAAATTTTATATAAGATTATTTCAAAACTAAAATTGTCTCAATCTCATTATGTATAATGTGCTAAAATATAATACTGCAACTTGTTATTTACTACTTGTTAATTTAATTACTGTGAAACCGCTACTACCTCTGTTGATATATAAAAAAACAATGTTCAATTTGAATCAACTACAGTATAATATATATGTCTAGTTTTAGTACGTAGTCTGTAAAGCATTAGGTTTAGTCTGCCTGAAATGCCTCGGCATGATAGTGGCTTTCTTTGCACTTAGCAAATCAATATTGTAATTACACATTGTAAACTATGCATGGAAATAAAAATTTGAATTTGACATAATGGAGAGACGTACTCACGGAGAATGTAAACAAACCGGGTGGGACGTGGTGACCACATTAGAGTCAGGTGGGGGGAGCCATATAGCGAGTTTTGGTCATGATTTGAAATGTACATATTAGCGGAACGCAATAAAGTAGTGCCCTACTGTACAGTGTATGTGTTGTAATGTACAATAGTGTATGTGTCTGCTATAATGTATAGTAGTATGTGTCTGCTATAATGTATAGTAGTATATGTCTTATAATGTACAGTAGTGTATGTGGCTGTTATAATGTACAGTAGTGTATGTGTCTGCTATAATGTACAGTAGTATATATGTCTTATAATGTACAATATTACAGTGGACCCCCGCCTAACGAGCACCCTGGAAATCATACAATTATGTACGTATAATATTGTAAGTGCTTGTGGAAGTGTATTTTTGGGGGTCTGAAATAGACTAACCTACGTGACATTATTTCTTAAGGAAGTAAATTTGTTCGGTAATGGCACTTGAGCAGGCTTCTGGAATGAATTTTGCTCATTAGGTGGGGGTCCACTGTATGTTTGCTATAATGTAGTGTATGTGCCTGTTATAATGTACAGTAGTGTATGTGGCTGTTATAATGTACAATAGTATGCCTGTTATAATGTAGTGTATGTGTCTGTTATAATGTACAGTGGACCTCCGGTTTACATACAACTTCAAACTCGAACAATTATGTAAGGGTATTTTTGTAAGTGCTTTTGTAAATGTATTTTTGTAAGTGCTTTTGTAAGTGTATTTTTGGGGGGTCTAAAAGGACTAATCTAATTTACATTATTCCTTATGGTAACAAATTCATTTGGTAATGGTACTTGAACAGCATTCTGGAACGAATTAATAACGTAAACCGGGGTCCACTGTATAGTAGTGCATGTGTCTGTTATAATATATAGTAGTGTATGAGTTATACAGTGTATGTATGCATGTATTATCTTCAAACATTAAACAATAGTTTTGCTTTACAGAGAGAGTAAGATCCTATAAAGTATTGTTTGACAGTTACCACCAGTCCAGTAGCTAACACAATGCCGTCTTCAACTCCCATGCTTCGGTGTGAGAAGGATGCAATTAGTAGCTCATTCCAACCTGAAAAAAATATTATTCTATATTATAATATGTATATAAAATTTTAGAAACTGTTTTTCTTTAACTTTTCACTGTTGCAACACCTGAAATTAAGCATGCTGAAAGTGTTGCAATTTTTAAATAAAAAATAATTAATTTTATTTTCTGAAATCTTAGAGGGTCTTTTTCTAAAGATACAGTGGAACCTCGATTTTCGTATGCCCTGGTTTTCGTAGAATTTGTTTCTCAACGGCTTTTTTCATCAAAATTCTGTCCCAGGTTTTGTACATCCGCTCAGTTTTCATAGAGATGACAATTGTCTGCCGTACCAAATGCGTCCGCCTACCCGCGCCCACACAAAGCATCCCACGCATTCTGACTCGGTCTGGCTTTGTTTCTCGTTGAGTGAGCATTACCCCGCGGCTGCTAAATAAGCCACCATGTGGAAGAGTTGGTGGACGACCACAGGGAAGATCTAACCACTGAAGAGCTGCAAGACCTTCAACTGGAACAGCAACAGACAGCAGCTCAGGAAATTGCTTCAGAGGAGGAGGAAGAGAGAGGGGAGAATGTGCCTTCTTCAGTGATTAAGGACATGTGTGCAAAGTGGAATGAGTTGCAAAGCTTTGTGGAGAAATATCATCTTAACAAAGCTGTTGCAAGCTGTGTCTGCAGCATATTCAATGACAATGCCTTGTCCCATTTTAGACAAATCCTAAAGAGACACCAGAAACAGACCTCTCTGGACAGATTTTTTGTGCGACAGGGGTCCAGTGACTCTCAAAGAAGGGAAGTAACCCTGGATAGGGCCTTGATACTTGAAGTCCTTATGGAGGGGGATTCCCCTTCCAAACAATAACCTCTCCTCCTCCCTCTCCCCTCCTCGCCATCTTTCATACGCCAACAAGTGTCTTCAATAAAGGTAAAAGAAATAATGTAAATACAGTGGTCCCTCGGTTTTCGGTCATCTCCAAACTTGAACATTTATCTAAGTGTATTTTCGTAAGTGCTTTTGCAAGTGTATTTTTGGGGGTCTGAAATAGACTAACCTACGTGACATTATTTCTTAAGGAAGTAAATTCGTTCGATAATGACACTTGAGCAGCATTCTGGAAAGAATTTTCGGCGAAAACCGAGGGTCCACTGTACAATTAATCCGTTTCCACCCAAATATATTCACCAAAAATTCATTTTTTTAAGGAATAAATACTATAGTTTTACATACAGAAAACAATGAGAAATAAATATAAAGCACTAATTTTAATGGATAAATGAACATTTAAATCAGTTTTACCTTTACTGAAGACTCTTGTTGGCATATGAGAGAGGCAGGAGAGTTTGTTTGGAGGCAGGACAAGATAGCCCTTCAATATGACACTAATATAAACTTTACGGCTTATTTATCTATCACAATTCATTTAATATGACATAATAAATAATACAGTATTAATAACATAGAAACATGATATATACTCTAGAATTAATAAAATATGTCATTATGTATGAGGGAACTGGTAGTGCTATTGTTGTTGGGTTTATAAGGGCCACTGACCATAAGCCATACATATACTGCTGGTGGTGGACGCAGCAGCACCAGCACCACCACTAATTCATACTGAAACAATGTACGTAATTTATAAATAAGAAACATTTACACTTTAATTTATAAATAAGAAATATTTACACTTTAATATATAAATAAAAAATATTTACACTTTAATTTATAAATAAGAAATATTTACACTTTATAAATAAGAAATATTTACACTTGCCTTGCAAGAGATGGTGGCAGAGGGTGGCTTGGTCTCAGTGCCCCTATATTACTACCTCAAACAACAATAGAGTTAAGTTTTGTGCCGTCATTTATCTATCACTTAATCGTTTAACTTACTTGCTACACTGTTAATGCTACACTTTATCGCTGGCTAGTGCTATAGCCTTTATCGACTCATGCTGCTTTAGTATCGTACATATCGTAGAATCAGTGAATCACTGAAGAAGACACATTCTCCCCTCTCTCTTCCTCCTCCACTTTGGTACTTTGCTACAATTTCTTTCTTCAATTCTATCGTGTTTGTCACTTTCTTTACCAAAGAGCTGCCACTATGAAGTTTCTTAGGGCCCAAGGTGGCTTATTTCACAGTCACAATCAATAAACAAGCAATAAACACAATGAATTTATTGTGAAATGTAATGTTCACTCAATGGTAAACAAAGCTAGACTGGCTCACGACGCCTGCGCGGGGAGGCACGCAAGCGAGGGCAGGTGGACAGGTCTGGTACACGGGCCGATAGTCAGGGAAACGGCTGAGTTGGGCAAAAATTGGGCCGAAAAAAGCAATCAAAACTCGAGTCGGCTGATACTCAGACCGGTCGATAGTCGGGGGTCCACTGTAGACTCCTTATAACCTGTCAGTCACACATTGTAAACTATGCAAAGAAATAAAAATTTGAATTTGAATTTTCTCACATGTATGTCTACCAGCTTTCTCCCAGTAGATTTGAAGCCACTAGAATTTTGGCGTATTAATACGTCACCAACACTAACTCGTAAGACGTATCTATACGGCACCAACAGTGAAAGAGTTAAAAAAAAATCTTATGAAATGATAGATAATTTTTTTCTGAAGGTAATGAAACCAAAAGCACGAAATTTGATGGAAAACTTATGGAATTACGCTCTCATGAAGTTAGCGGTCTTGGGGATGTTTACGCATTGGCAATTTTGCCCACTTTGAGCCCTATTTTGGGCCAATTCCATTGTTCCACTTGACCAAACTCATAGCTGTTTAGCTAGAATTCTTTTTATTCTATCGAATGAGTACAAGCAACTCCCCATTTATCTATTTCAACTACCCAATATAGTGATCAGAAATTACTAATTTGGCCAATTTCACACAAAATTCAAGAATGCCCAATTTCAAAATAGGGTCCAGAATAAATAACATAGACATTCTTGGCACTAAAATAACATTTTCTCTGTTCATTAGTCACATCTCCAGGCCCCTCTTATATTATGCTTGGTTTTTAATTTGAATTTTTATTCACACAAAAAAATAGAAGATTTAATGTCCTTCAGACTGCTGCATAATGGTAATAATTGTATAAATAATGTCACTGCATTTGTGAGTGCATATCAGATCGACTAGTTGACGTGTATTGGACGCGTGATGTCATTTGTTTACTCTTGAGCGTCGGCAAAAATTGAACATTTCCACTACTTTGAGCTCAATTTCAAGCTACTTTTATTCTGTAAACCATTCAAAATTAACCTATTTCTGTAATATATCTTCCATTCTATCAAATGAGACCAAGAAACCGAGAAGACAACCATAAAAACCATACAAAAATACACTGCAAAGTCGCTGTTTTACACCAAAAACACAGTCGCAGTTTTTTCTCATTATGCAATGCAGGATTTTTTTTATAATACGCACAATGACCACACAGACCCATTCTCTCATATGCAGGCTTACCAGCTTTCTCCTGCAAGATTGGAAACCGCTAAAATTTTGGCATAGTATTACATTACCGACCCTGGTTTCAAAGTCGTAATATTATGGGACCGACAATGAAAGGGTTAAACAGTCTGGGATTTTCTGAGTGATAAACAAGCATAGGTTGCAGCTTGAAATCTCCAGAGGAACTGGCACCCAGCAGGAGAGTAAGCCTAACTTTCATAGGCTTATGCCTATGCAATGTGACATAAACTCAATGATTTCCTCTCTACTATAGGATCAAAACTAGCAAGCAAAATCCCAACTTCAAATACTTAGGTGAATGACTACCTTACTGAAAATTATCCAAATTCACTATATCTAGCTCCAACTATTTCTACTGAAGTCTCACTTATTATAAACTCACTGAAAAGCAATGTACAAAAAAAGCAGTTCATGTGCTGTTACCCACTAATTTAGCCTAGACATGAGAGAATGGGTGTGAGGCAACTGTGCACAGTATAAAAAAAAATACTACTACATGGGAAAAAGAAGCCTCTGACCTTGTGTTGGTTTAATACTTAGGTGAATGACTACCTTACTGAAAATTATCCAAATTCACTATATCTAGCTCCAACTATTTCTACTGAAGTCTCACTTATTATAAACTCACTGAAAAGCAATGTACAAAAAAAGCAGTTCATGTGCTGTTACCCACTAATTTAGCCTAGACATGAGAGAATGGGTGTGAGGCAACTGTGCACAGTATAAAAAAAAATACTACTACATGGGAAAAAGAAGCCTCTGACCTTGTGTTGGTTTAATACGATAGTGATTTGAAGATGTTTTCTAGAATGGTTTTATGGTTTTACTGGTTGTTTCTTGGTATTATTTGATAAATGGAAGATATACTACTGAAATAGAGAAGAGTTTGGTTGTTTTCAGGACCAGAAGTACAATAGGACCCCCGTATCCGTGATACATTCCAAGGACCTGCTGTGGATACCAAAACTGCGAATAGTTGCAAAACCTTATGTGTAAGTCCTATACATACCTATTATAATGTTTAATTGATAAATTATGCACAGTAAGTGGAGAATTATCACTTTTCACTGATGGGAAGCACTTCACGGCTTCTCTTAGGCTTTGAAGAACTGCCAGTTTCTCTACTTTTAAGCTTTTGGGCTGTTATTATGCAAAATTAAGAGGTATTTTTGGGTCACAGTAAACTGTGGATAACTGGAACTGCTTATACTGAATCAGTGGATACGGGAGGTTCTGTACCTGGAGTTTACCTGGAGAGGGTTTCGGGGGTCAACGTCCCCGCGGATCGGTCTGAGACTAGGCGTTATGGTGGATCAGGGTCTGATCAACCAGGCTGTTACTGCTGGCTACACATAAACCGACGTACGAACCACAGCTCGGTTGATCAGGTACTGACTTTAGGTGCCTGTCCAGCATCTTCTTAAAGACAGCCAGAGGTCTATATGTAATCCCCTTTATGTATGCTGGTAGACATTTGAACAGTCTTGAGCCCCTGACACTTATTGTGTTGTCTCTTAGTGTACTCGTGGCACCCCTGCTTCTCATTGAGGAAATGTTGCATCTCCTGCTGAGTCTTTTGCTTTCATAGGGAGTAATTTTCGTGTGCAAGTTTGGTACTAATCCCTCTAGGATTTTCCAAGCGTATATTATCATATATCTTTCTCACCTGCATTCCAGGGAATACAAATCAAGGGCCTTCAACCGTTCCCAGTAATTTAGGTGCTTTATCGTACTTATGCATGCTGTGAAAGTTCTCTGTACATTCTCTAGGTCAGCAATTTCGCCTGCCTTGAAGGGGGCAGTTAGTGTACAGCAGTATTCCAGCCTAGAGAGAATAAGCAATTTGAAGAGAATCATCATGTGCTTTGTGTCCATAGTTTTGAAGGTTCTCATTATCCATCCTATCATTTTTCTAGCAGATGAGATAGATACAGTGGTACCCCGACTTACGATATTTTTTCATTCCAGAATGCTGTTCAAGTGCCATTACCAAACGAATTTATCTCCTTAAGAAATGATGTAAAATAGACTAGTCTGTTTAGACCCCCAAAATTACACTTACAAAAGAATTTAAAAAAATAAACTTACATAAAAGGGTGTGTTTGGGGACCATCGTAAGTCGGGGTACCACTGTACATTGTTGTGGTCTTTGAGGGTGAGATCCTCTGACATTATCACTCCCAGATCTTTCACATTAGTTTTTCGCTCTATTGTCTGGTTAGAATTTCTTTTATACACTGATAAAGTTTTAATTTCCTAAGTTTTCCATATCTGAGTAGTTGAAATTTCTCTTTAAAGATTTGGTTGATGTCCGCTTGGAGTCTTGCAGTGTCTTCGATGGAAGACACTGTCATGGCAATTCGAGTGTCATCCACAAAGGAAGACACGGAGCTATGGCTTACATCTCTGTCTATGTCAGGTATGAGGATGAGGAACAGGATGGGAGCAGAGCTTTTTCTGTTTACTATTATATTTTGTGTTCTATTTGTTAGGACAGTATAGATCCATCTGCCAACTTTTCCTGTTATTCCTTTGTCACGCATTTTGTACACTATTACACCATGGCAGCACTTGTCGAAGGCTTTCGCAAAGTCTGTGTATACTACATCTGCATTTTGTTTATCCTTTAAAGCATCCAGGACCTTGTCATAGTGGTCCAGTAGCTGGGACAGACAGGAGCGACCTGCTCTAAATCTGTGTTGCCCTGGGTTGTGTAATTGATGGGTATCTAGGTGGTTGGCAATCTTACTTCTTAGAACCCTTTCAAAGATTTTTATGATATGGGATGTTAGCGCTATCGGTCTGTATTTTTTTGCAATTGCTTTACTGCTACCTTTGTTGAGTGGGATTATGTCTGTTCCTTTTAGTGACTGGGATGATTCCTGTGTCCATGCTCCTTCTCCATAGAATGCTGAAGGCACATGACAGGGGCTTCTTGCAGTTCTTGATGAACACGAAGTTCCACGAGTCTGAGCCTGGAGCAGAGTGCATGGGCATGTCATTAATTGTCTTTTCAAAGTCTTGTGGTGTTAAGATAATATCAGAGATTTTTAAAGTGACCAAATTTTGAGTCTCGGTCATAAAAAATTCATTTAGATTGTCGACTCTGAGTCTGGTTAACAGCTCACTGAACACTGAGTCATATTGGGACTTCAGTATTTCACTCATTTCTTTGCTGTCATCTGTGTAGGTCCCATCTCGTCTAAGCAGGGGTACAATACTGGATGTTGTTTTCACTTTAGATTTGGCCTAAGAGAAAAAGTATTTTGGGTTTCTTTCAATTTCATTGATGGCTTTAAGTTCTTCCTGAGATTCTTGTCTCCTGTAAGATTCCATAAGCTTAAGTTCGATATACTATGCCATTTCTCTGACCAGTGCCTCCCTTCATATTTCAGATATAATGGCCCCTCTCAGCAGCTCTGTGATTCTTCGCCTTTGCCTATACAGTGGTCCCTTGGTTTTCGCCGAAAATTCGTTCCAGAATGCTGCTCAAGTGCCATTACCGAACGAATTTACTTCCTTAAGAAATAATGTCACGTAGGTTAGTCTATTTCAGACCCCCAAAAATACACTTGCAACAGCACTTACGAAAATACACTTACATAAATGTTCGAGTTTGGAGATGCACGAAAACCGAGGGACCACTGTATAGGGAGCATCTCTCTCTCTCTAGATTACATCTTCTCTTTCTTTTTCTTAGTGGAATGTGCCTTGAGCAGACCTCAAGTACCACAGAGTTAATTTTTTCTAGGCAAAGGTTCGGATCTGTATTAGAACATAAGAACATAAGAAAGAAGGAACACTGCAGCAGGCCTACTGGCCCATACGAGGCAGGTCCAATTCTCCTACCGGCTTAAGCTAATGCCCTAAACTAGTCAGGTCAGGTCACATTCACTTAAGGAAGGAGCATGGCATCTGACCTAGTAGCACAAGCTAGTCAGGTCCAACTCACACCCACCCACACCCACTCATGTATTTATCTAACCTATTTTTAAAACTACATGTCTTAGCTTCTATGACGGTACTCGGGAGTATGTTCCACTCATCCACAACTCTATTACCAAACTAGTGCTTTCCTATATCCTTCCTGAATCTGAATTTTTCCAACTTAAAGCCATTGCTGTGAGTCCTGTCTAGGCTAGATATTTTTAGAACACTATTTACATCTCCTTTATTTATTCCTGTTTTCCATTTATACACCTCAATCATATTCCCAAGATTCTATGCCTTTCTAGAGAGTGCAGATTCAGGGCCCTCAGTCTATCCTCATAGGGAAGATTTCTGATACATGGGATCAACTTTGTCATCCTTTGTACATTTTCCAGTGCATTTACATCCATTCTGTAATACGGTGACCAGAACTGTGCAGCACAATCTAAATGAGGCCTAACCAAAGATATATATAGAGTTGAAGAACAACCTGAGGACTTCTATTATTTATACTTCTTGATATGAAGCCAAGGATTCTGTTAGCTTTATTGCGAACACTTACACACTGTTGTCTTGGTTTCAGATTACTGCTAACCAGAACTCCTAAATCCTTTTTGCAATCAGTAATACAGTATTAAGATCTACATTATTTAGTTTATATGTAGCATGGTTATTTTCCTGTCCAACATTTAGAACTTTGCATTTGTCTATATTAAACTGCATCTGCCACTTCTCCGATCACTGCATCAATTTATTCAAATCATCCTGGAGTGCTCTAATGTCCTCATTAGAATGAATTGGATGGCCTATTTTGGTGTCATCAGCAAATTTGCTTATGTCGCTATTTATTCCCTCATCTATGTAAATTGTTTATGCAAATTGTGAACAACAAGGGGTCCAACACTGACCCCTGTGGAACACCGTTTGTGACATGCCCCCATTCTGATTTCTCCCCATTTATGCAAACTCTCTGCTGCCTATTTGTCAACCATGCCTCTACCCAGGAAAAAAATTCTCCTCCTATTCCGTGTGCCTTAAGTTTCCTTAACCCTTTGACTGTTTCGGTCGTATATACTATACGTCTTACAAGCCAATGTTTCGGACGTATTTAGACGCATAAATTCTAGCGGCCTCAAATCAAGCAGGAGAAAGCTGGTAGGCCTACATGTGAGAGAATGGGTCTGTGTGGTCAGTGTGCACAGTATAAAAAAAATCAGGCAGCCAGTGGTGCATTGTGGGAACGCCATTTCAGTAGTCCTTGTTCAGCATGCCTAGCGGTAAGAATTATCTGACTCCTTGGCGCATCTGGGACTGTTCTCTTCCTCAATGATAGCTCTAACACAGATGGAAGTGTCTCTGAAGATAAATTTCATGGTTTTGAGGAGTTTGTGACCGAAAGAAATGCCCAGGATACCAGAAGGAAGGAAGGAAGGAAGAAAGAAAGTAAGGAAGGAAGGAAGAGATGAGAGGAAGGAAGGAAGGAAAGAAGAGATGAGAGGAAGGAAGGAAGAAGGAAGGAGGAAAGGAAGAAGGAAGGAATTAAGAAAGAAAGAAAGAGAGAAAGGAAGGAAGGAAGAGTTGAGAGGAAAAAAGGAACAAAAGAAGTAAGAAAGGAAGGAAGAAATAAAGGAAGGAATGAAGGAAGAAAGGAAGGCAGGAAGGAAGAGATGAGAGGAAGGAAGGAAGGAAATATGTAAGAAAGGAAGGCAGAAAGAAAGGAAGGAATGAAGGAAGAAAGGAAGCTAGGAAGGTAGGTATGAAGGAAAGGAAGGAGGTTGTGGGGAAGAAGACATGGGTCCCCTTTTGTGTTGACAGGTTGACAAGCAGTGTGGGTGGTGAGTAATGGTATAATATGTCATTTTGACAGCTGCCTTACCCTGACTCAGGTTTTAAAGGAATGTAAAGAGGAACTTAACAAACCTTTGGCAAATCTTTTCAATATATCACTACAAACTGGCATAGTGCCAGACAAGTGGAAAAGGGCAAATGTAATACCTATTTACAAGGCAGGTGACAGGTCCTTAGCTTGAACTATAGACCAATAAGCCTTACCTCCATAGTTGGTAAATTTATGGAATCAATCATTGCCGAGGCAATTCGTAACCATCTTGAAAGGCATAAATTGATTAATGAATCTCAACACGGTTTTACTAAGGGGCGTTCCTGTCTTACGAAATTACTAATTTTTTTCACTAAGGTGTTTGAGGAGGTAGATCATGGTAATGAATATGATATTGTGTATATGGACTTCAGTAAGGCTTTCGATAGAGTTCCACATCAGAGGCTATTGAGGAAACTTTAGGCACACGGAATAGGAGGAGAAATTTTTTCCTGGGTAGAGGAATGGTTGACAAATAGGTGGCAGAGAGTTTGCATAAATGGGGAGAAATCAGAATGGGGGCACGTCTCAGCGGTGTCCCACAGGGTCAGTTTTGGGCCCCTGTTGTTTACAATTTACATAAATGACATAGATGAGGGAATAAATAGCAACATAAGCAAATTTGCTGATGACACCAAAAGAGGCCGTCCAATTCATTCTAATGAGGACATTAGAGCACTCC
>WNWK01023991.1:0-30340 GCA_009830355.1 Cherax destructor | reverse complement strand
CGTTCTACTGTATACAGTGAACCCTCGGTCATCGGCTGTTCCTGTTATCGCCAACTCGGTGATCGGCCGTTTTCGGTCATCGGCCGTATGGGACGTGTCAACCCGCTGGCGACGCCACTTCCTCACACTATCAAACTCAGTCTGCATTTCTCTCATTGAGTAGGAATACTCTGCATGTTCATCCATTCATCCATTCATTTTGGTGCTTGTTTATTGATTGTGACTGAAATAAGCCACCATGGGGCCAAAGAAAGTTCAGAGTGCCAGCCCTTTGGTAAAGGGCTGAGAGGGGAAGAATGTGCCTTCTTTAGTGATTCTATATGTATGATACTAAAGCAGCAGGAGTCGATAAAGGCTATAGCCAGCCAGCGATAAAGTGTAGCATTAACAGTGTAGCAAGTAAGTTGAACGATTAAGAGATAGAAAAATGACGACAAGAATCTTAACTCCTCCATTGTTGTTTGAGGTATATAGGGGCACCGAGAACAACGCCGCCCTCTGCCAGCTCCTCCAAGGTAAGTGTAAATGTGTATTTCTTATTTATAAAGTGTAAATATTTCTTATTTATAAATTAAAGTGTAAATATTTCTTATTTATAAATTATGTACATTGTTTCAGTGTGAATATTGATGAGGGCTTCTGCTGCTGCCCACCACCACTATATGTACTGCTTATGGTCAGTGGCCCTTATAAACCCAACAACAATAACACGCTACCACCAGTCCTCACATTCGTAGACATATTTTATTCATTCTAGAGTATATGTCATGTTTCTATGTCATTAATATTGTTTATTATGTCATATTAGATGAATTGTGATAGATAAATAAGCCGTAGTGTTGATATTAGTGTCATTGAAGGACTATCTTGTCCTGTCTCCAAACAAACTCCTGCCGCCACCACTAGCCACATACGTAATGATATTTTATTCATTCTAGAGTGTATATGAGGTTTCTGTGTTATTTATATTGTTTATTATGTCATATTAGATGAATTGTGATAGATAAATAAGCCGTATAGAGTTGATATTAGCATCATGTTGAAGGAGTATTTTGTCCTGTCTCCAAACAATACTCTCCTCCTGCCTTCAATAAAGGTATGTAATACAGTGAGCCCCCGGTTCTCATTATTAATCCGTTCCAGAGGACCCGTCGAACACTGATTTGGACGAACTCCTAATCTATTTTCCCCATAAATAATGGAAATAAAATTAATCCGTTCCAGACCCCCAAAAGTATTAAAATAAAATATTTTTTTACAACATATAGACATTAAATTACACACAATTTTATGAGAAATAAAGAAATAATAGTACAATAACATGTCACTTACATTTATTGAAGAGTTGTTGATGTGTGGAAGACGGGAGGAGGGGAGAGGATGTAGTATGCTAGTGTTTGGAAGGGGAATCCCCTTCCATTAACACTGTAGGTGGCAAGTTCTTTTCTGGGGTTACTGGCCTTTTTCTTTTAATGCCACTAGGACCAGGTTGAGAGTCACTGGAACCCTCTCTAACAAAAAATCTGTCCAGGGAGTTCTGTGTCTGGCATTTCTTTAAAACATCCCTGAAATGGGACACCACATTGTCATTGTACATGTGGCCAACACGGCCTGCAACAGCTTGGTTAGGGTGATAATCATCCATAAATGTTTGCACCTTGGTCCACATTGCACAAATCTCCTTAATCATTGAAGAAGGCACCTTCCTCCATCTCTGTTTCTCCTCCTCCTCTGGACCATTTTCCTGAACTGTGGTCTGTTGTTGCTGTTGCTGTTGAAGCTCTTGCAGATCTTCAGTGGTTATCTCTTCATTGTCCTCCTCCACCAACTCTTCCACATCCTCAGTACAAACATCCATGGACTTGCCCAGTGCCACAATTTCTTAACCAACAGGCTCAGGCTCAGGGTTCTGAGGCTCAGCCCCAAAACCTTCAAAATCCCTCTCTAGGACAGTCTGGCCACAATTTTCTCCAGGCAGAGTTCAAAGTCCTGGTAGTCACTCCCTCCCAAGCCTTACCTATAAGGTTTACACAATGCAGGATATGGAAATAATCTTTCCAAAAGTCTTTTAGGGTCATATTCATGTTTACGGTCACATCAAAGCACTTTTGAAACATTGCTTTGGTGTAGAATTTTTTAAAGTTGCAAATGACCTGCTGGTCCATGGGCTGGAGGAGAGGAGTGGTATTAGGGGGCAAGAACTTCACTTTGATGAACTTACAGTCCTGCACAATTTGCTCTGCCAAGTCTGGAGGATGACAAGTAGCATTGTCCATTATCAGGAGGCACTTAAGTGGCAAATTATTTTCCTCGAGATATTTCTTCACACTGGGGCCAAACACTTCATTAAACCAGTCCAAGAAAATGTCCCTAGTGACCCATGCCTTATTGTTAGAGTTCCACATCACACACAAATTAGACTTGGTGACACCACATCTCTTAAACGTTCGGGGATTTTCAGAATGATACACCACTAAAGGCTTCACTTTAAAATCACCACTGGCATTGGCACAAAGCATAAGAGTTAGCCTGTCTTTCATAGGCTTATGTCCTGGGAGTGCCTTTTCCTCCTGTGTAATGAAGGTCCTGTTTGGCATTTTCTTCCAAAACAGGCCTGTTTCGTCACAATTGAACACTTGTTGGGGATGGAATTGTTCAGCCCACGAATTCATTCATGTAATTTTCAGCCACACTTTTGTCAGAACTGGCTGCCTCACAACACTATGTATGCCACTACGATTCATAAATCTGTCAAAACCAGCCTTTGCTGGCTTTAAATTAATTCACTTCAGCACTAGTTACAGGCATTTTCTTAACGAGATCATCATGCAACTGCCTGGCTTATTCAGATATTATCGCCTGCGAAACACTATCTCCTGCTATTTGCTTCTCGTTGATCCACAACAACAAAGTTTCCACTTCTTCCAGCACTTGAGAACTCTGTTTTGTGACCATACTTGCACCTTTCGCAACAACAGCGTCCTTGATTTCCTTTCTCTTGGCCACAATGGAAGAGATGGTTGAATGGGATATGCCGTAGAGCCTGGCCAGCTCAGTGATACGCACTCCACTTTCATATTTTGCTATCATCTCCTCCTTCAATTCTACTGTATTTCTGACATTCTTTACCATAGGCTTGGCACTAGGAGCTTTCTTGGGGCCCATGGTGGTTTATTTAGCAGTTGCAAGCACTAAAAACAATGGAATAATAACAATATACTGTTATGAACGATTGCTCGCTTGTAAACAATAGCACACTGACGCTGAGTGCCTGGGCGGGCCACGCATACGCGTCCGGGACTGAGCTGATTCGTTAACACCGAGCCAAAATTCTTGTGAAAAAACCTAACGAACACCGATTTGGACGAACTCCGACGGCGTCGAACACCGGGGGTTGACTGTAGTGACTAAATTGTTCATTTATCCATTTCTTTAGTCATTTTATTTAGTTCTCATTGTTTTGTGTATGTAAAACTATAGTTAATCTTAAAAAAATATTTTTTTGTTGATATTTTTGATTGGAACGAATTAATTGTATTTACATTAATTCTTATGGGAAATATTATTTCGGTTACAGGCAATTTCGGTCTTAGGCTGCGCTTCTGGAACGGATTATGGCCTATAACCGAGGGTCCACTGTATATACAGTGGACCCCCGGTGTTCGTCCTACTCCAAACTCTCCCTTTTATGTAAGTGTATTTTTTTAAATGCTTTTGT
Organism: Cherax destructor; assembly: GCA_009830355.1. NCBI lineage: Eukaryota > Metazoa > Arthropoda > Malacostraca > Decapoda > Parastacidae > Cherax > Cherax destructor. The sequence continues at coordinate 26,622 of WNWK01023991.1, read as the reverse complement.
AAGTGTATTTTTGGGGGTCTAAAAGGACTAGTCTACTTTACATTATTTGTTATGGGAATAAATTCGTTTGGTAATGGCTCTGGAACGAAAAAATCATGAAAACCGGGGATCCACTGTATATATATATACAGTGGACCCCGAGTTACGAGTATAATTCATTCCAGAAGGCTGCTCAAGTGCCATTACCGAACGAATTTTCTCCCTTGAGGAATAATGTCAAGTAGGTTAGTCCATTTCAGACCCCCAAAAATACACTTACAAAAGCACTTACGTACAATATTACACTTACATAATTATACGATTTCCGAGGTGCTCGTAACTCGGGGGTCCACTGTAGATACATAACCCCTTCTCCTGTTTATATTACTAAATGTAAAAGGAGAAACTTTCATTTTTCCTTTTGGGCCACCATGCCTTGGTGGGAAACGGCCGATGTGTTGAAAGAAGAGAAAGAATATATATACACAGACGTATACACCACAGTGCATATATGTATATACAGACATACACATCTCAGCTCATATATATATAGACATACATCTCAGTGCATATGTACACATACACCTCTTAGTGTATATACCCAGAGATACACATCTCTTTGTATACATATCGTCATACACCTCTTGGTGTATATACATACATAAAATTATGTGTATACACTCAGATTTATATAATTATCTTTATTGAAGTTCTCATGGCAATGTGTTTTTACTTAAGGCTATCATCCATACATCTGATTTACGACACAGCATCTCACTGAGTGTCTTTCGTATGCAGGACACGCAACTAACCTGTCGCGCCTTGCATGCCCGTCTTGACACTCTCGACAGACACGTGTCGGACATTGTTGGCGTGCTTCTCGTTGACGTACACGAAGAGTGCCACGCCCACCAGCTGCGTCCACGTCACCATCACAAACTTTTCGTCTCGCGATATAACCTGAAGGAGGTAAACATGTCAGGAGCCTCACGAATTTTAAACCTGTTCCCTATCATTCTGATCCCACTGTGAGACCTGGTCATGGACCGGGCCATGGGGGCAGTGACCCCTGGCACAACCTTTAAGTAAACTAATAAAGTTAGGTGCCAAGACAGTGTCGCATTTAAAAAAAAAATTCTCAACTGGTAGAGATTAATTTTATAATTTTCTGAAGGTAATGACACCATAAATGCAAAATTTGATGGAAAAATTACAGAATTAAGCAGGTGAAAAGTTGGTGGTCCAGGGGCAATTTACACATTAGCAATATCACCCAATTTGAGACCTGTTTCAGGCCATTTTTATTGCTCAATTTGATCCAATTTTCAGCTATTTTACTGGTGTGTCTTTTGTTTTATCAATTGAGCACAAGAAAATGCCCATTCAACTATCAGAACTAACCTATAATGTGCACAGAATTTGGTAATTTGGTCAATTTTACACAGACACCAGTGTTCCACTGCACCACGGACACCAGTGTTCCACTGCACCACGGACACCAGTGTTCCACTGCACCACGGACACCAGTGTTCCACTGCACCACGAACACCAGTGTTCCACTGCACCATGAACACCAGTGTTCCGCTGCACCACGGACACCAGTGTTCTAATGTAAATCACAGTGTTACCTTCTGCAGTTCCTTGCCCCAGGATGCAGCATTCTCCGACCACTGAGTGTTCTGTACAATGTTCGTTGCGTTCAGATCAACAATTTCTTCGAAGCCAATTGCAAAGACGTCAGGAATCCTGCCCTCCCCTGCCTCCTCTTCCTCAGGTGTAGTGTCCACCAGTGCTGCAAAAACACATACATACATATACAGTGGTACCCAGAGTTTCGGCCATAATTCGTTCCAAAAGACTGTTCGAGTGCCGTTAGCGAACGAATTTATTCCCATAAGGAATAATGTAAATTACATTAGTCCATTTCAGACCCCCAAAAATACACTTACAATAATACACTTACATAATTGTTGGAGTTGGGAGCTGTATGAAACTCGGGGTACCACTGTATATGAATTGAGGTACATATAAACATTTCGGTGGGTATGTATGTATATATATGTCGTGCCAAAAGGTAAAATTAGTCAATTAGCAAGAACTCTTTAAAAATTAAGTCCTTTCTAAAATTTTCTCTTATACGTTTAAAGATATATTTTTTTCATTTATGTTAATGTAAAAATTAATAATTTTGTACCAAAAGTCCCTTAGAAAACTTACCTAACCTTATTATAACAAGCACAATTTAATTTAGCCTAATCCAACTATGTAAATATATTTTAGATAAGTTTACAATAATTTAATAATAAATAAACATGATGAAATATATATTTTTCGTTAGGTTCAGAATGATTTTTATGAAATTATTGCATACACAAATTTTCGCTTGCTTATTCGGCAAGAAGAGCGACATTCACAGAGCAACATACACAGCCCCCCACAGCAGCATATACAGCCACACACAGCAACATACATAGCCCCACACAGCAGCATACACAGCCACACACAGCAACATACACAGCCACACACAGCAACATATGCAGATCCACACAGCAACATACAGCCATACACAGCAACACACACAGACACCATACACAGCCACACACAGCAACACACACAGACACCTTACACAGCCACACACAGCAACACACACAGACACCATACACAGCAACATACATAGACCCACATGGCAACATACAAAGCCATACACACAAACACAGCAAAACACACATAGTAGAGTTACACATAGTAGAATTACAAGTGGAGAGGGAAGCAGGAAGGGCAGGATGAATGAAGCCAAACTACAAGAGAGGGGACTATGCAGGCATGAAGAATTTCCTGCACGTGGTTCAGTGGGACAAAGAACTGGCAGGGAAGTCAGTAAATGAGATGATGGAGTATGTGACAACAATATGCAAGGAAGCTGAGAGGTTTTTACCCAAGGGTAATAGAAATAACAAGAAAGCCTGGATGAGCCCCTGGTTCACCCTAAGGTGTAGAGAGGCCAAAACCAAGTGTGCTAGAGAATGGAAGAAGTATAGAAGGCAAAGGACCCAGGAGAATAAGAAGAGCAGTCGTAGAGCCAGAAACAAATATGCACAGGTAAGAAGGGAGGCCCAACGACAATACGAAAATGACACAGCAGTGAAAGCCAAATCTGTCCTGAAGCTGTTGTACAGCCACATCAGGAGGAAAACAACAGTCAAGGTCCAGGTAATCAGGCTGAGGAAGGAAGGAGGGAAGATCACAAGAAACGACCGCAAAGTATGTGAGGAGCTCAACATGAGATTCAAAAACGTGTTCACAGAGGAGACAGAAGGGACTCCAGAAAGATGGAGAGGCGGGGTACACCATCAAGTGTTGGACACAATACATACAACCGAGGAAGACATGAAGAGGCTGCTAAACGAGCTAGATACCTCAAAGGCGATGGGGCTGGATAACATCTCTCTATGGGTCCTGAGAGAGGGAGCAGAGGAGCTATATGTACCACTAAACAATCTTTAACACATCTATCGAAATAGGGCGACTACCTAAGGTATGGAAGACAGCAGATGTAATCCCAATTTTTAAAAAAGGAGACAGACACGAAGCATTAAACTACAGACCAGTGTCACTGACATGTATAGTATGCAAAGTCATGGAGAAGATTATCAGGTGAAGAGTGGTGGAGCACCTAGAAAGGAATGAGCTTATCAACGACAACCAGCACGGTTTAAGGGATGGGAAATCCTGTCACAAACCTACTGGAGTTCTATGACAGGGTGACAGCAGTGAGACAAGAGAGAGAGAGGGGGGTGGGTAGATTGCGTTTTCTTGGACTGTAAGAAGGCATTTGACACAGTTCCACACAAGAGATTAATGCAAAAGCTGGAGGACCAGGCAGGGATAACAGGGAAGGCACTGCAATGGATCAGGGAATACCTGTCGGGAAGACAACAGCGAGTTATGGTACATGGCGAGGTGTCAGAGTGGGCGCCTGTGACGAGCGGGTTCCACAGGGGTCAGTCCTAGGACTGGTGTTGTTTCTGGTATTTGTGAATGACATGACAAAAGGAATAGACACAGAAGTGTCCTCTGTTTGCAGATGTGAAGTTGATAAGAAGAATTATATCGGACAAAGACCAGGCAGAACTACAAAGGGATCTGGACAGGCTGCAGGCCTGGTCCAGAAACTGGCTCCTGGAGTTCAACCTCACCAAGTGCAGTCATCATGAAGATTGGGGAAAGGCAATGAAGACTGCAGACGAAGTACAGTCTAGGGGGGCCAGAGACTACAAACAGCACTCAAGGAAATGGATCTTGGGGTGAGTATAACACTGGGCACATCTGAGGCACACATCAACCAAATAACTGCTGCAGCATACGGGCGCCTAGCAAACCTAAGAATAGCATTCCGACATCTCAATAAGGAATCGTTCAGGACCCTGTACACAGTGTATGTTAGGCCTATATTGGAGTATGCAGAACCAGTTTGGAACCCACACCTAGCCAAACACTTAAGAAAATTAGAGAAAGTGCATAGGTTTGCAACAAGATTAGTCCTGGAGCTAAGGCGCATGTCCTACTAGGAGAGGTTAAGGAAAATTGACCTGACAACACTGGAGGACAGGAGAGATAGGGAGGATATGATAACGACATATAAAATACTGAGAGGAATCGACACAGTGGACAGAGACAGGATGTTCCAGAGATGGGACACAGCAACAAGGGGTCACAGTTGGAAGTTGAAGACTCAGATGAATCAGAGGGATGTTAGGAAGTATTTCTTCAGTCACAGAGTTGTCAGGAAGTGGAATAGTCTGGGAAGTGATGTAGTGAAGGCAGGATCCATACATAGCTTTAAGAGGTATGATAAAGCTCATGGAGCAGGAAGTGTGACCTAGTAGCGACCAGTGAAGAGGTGGGGCCAGGAGCTGTGAATCGACCCCTGCAACCACAACTAGGTGAGTACACACAGACTCACAGCTTTTCACAGCATTCTTCTTGGAGTCAAGTAACCAGTCGTCCAGTGAGAGATGCTTGTAGGCCAGACTTCTGAAGTGCTTGCCACCATTAACATTGTAAGTGCCCACTGCCACTCTAAGGGGGATGCTTGCTGTGTACTCTGTGCTGCGATCACACAGCTGACGCAGCACCTTGATCGGAGCTGCAACATAACATACAAACTTAACTCACAACCTTCAACAATTATATGACTATAAAGCCATGAAAACACTAATAATTATACAGTGCCAGTATGCTGTATCAACATTACTGTATCAATATATGCTGTGATTCTTGGACAGGAGGGCCTCGCTTATACAGCAGGATAGATTCTGGGCTACTGCTGTAAATTGAAACATATCCCTTTTTTAACTTTCTCAAAAACCTGATAACATATTTACACTATTATATATTAAGTGAGCAATTGAGCTAGTCCTAAAAAATGTGTATACAGTATACACATTACTTACCTTAAAATAATTTCATCCATAGCTTATAATGAGTGGCAAATATATTTATTGTAGGTAGTCTTAATAAATGAAGAATGGGTATAACTGAAAAGCCGCTGTATTAGTGAAATGCTGTAAAGTTAAGTGCTGTAATGTGGGGCCTGACTGTATGTTGTGCTCAAACACTGTGAACCCTTGTAGTGATAACTAGAGGTTATCAACAACCTTGGAGAGTTGATAAACAAGACACGTTTCGCCAGCCAGTGGATTCTTCAGTCCAATACAAAGGTGGAAGACGAGGGAGAGTTTGAGGTAAACAGTCCCTTAGGCTGGAGTCAGTATGTTCAGTCCATCAATCTCCATCAAACTCCTCCTCATCTTGTATTGGAGTGAAGAAGTCACTGTGAGGCAAAACATTTCCAGAATAAAGTTACCCAAGTGTTCCACATGTGTCTTATTTATCAACTTATAGGTTTTCTTAAGCATTTATTCTGACCTGGAGATTGTCACCAGGTAGTTATAACTTACCATGAAGATAACTAGTAGGTAGCAGGGACCTGGAGAGTGTCACCAGGTAGTTATAACTTACCATAAAGATAACTAGTAGGTAACAGGGACCTGGAGTGTGTCACCAGGTAGTTATAACTTACCACAACGTAAAGTAAAGTAAAGTAAATTTTATTTCATTGCAAGTTTACATCGAGATTTTGTAATTACAGTTTAGAATTGAAGAGCAAGGAGAGCCACTATTATGCCATGGCATTATGGGCAGACTTAATCTAATGACTTATTGACTACTTAATACTAGAGAAATAGAATGATTTTGTTATAGTTAAACATTAGCACGTGTTTTTAGCGGATAATATGTTTACTTAAATTACAATCTGAGGATATTACATTTGTCAACGTGTTATGCAAGATGGTTATATCAATAGTAAATACAGTGGTACCTCTACTTACGAGCAGCTCCCAACTCGAACAATTATGTAAGTGTATTTTTAGGGGTCTGAAATGGATTAACCTAATTTTCATTATTTCTTATGGGAAAAAATTCCTTCGGTATCAGCACTTGAATAGCTGACTGGAACGAATTTTGCTCGTAAGTAGAGGTACCACTGTATAGCACTTTTATTATGGGTAAATAACACTGAGCATTGTTGAAAGTAGTTTACAATATGAATATATTTAGTTTAGGGTGAGTAGGTGGTTTTTGAGAAGAGTCTTGAATTGATGTTCAGGCAAGGTTGTTTTAATATTTTCTGGTAATGAATTCCAGATTTTGGGGCCCTTTATGTGCATAGAGTTTTTACACAGGGTGATATGGACTCTGGGTATATCAAAAAGTGATCTGTGTTTTGTGTTATGGTCATGGGTCCTGTTAAAGTTGGTGAGGAGAATTTTGAGTGGAGGGTTTATATTTGATCTCCATGGGGAAGTAGAACAGAATTCTTCCTCCGTAAGCCATGCGTGTCGTAAGAGGCGACTAAAATACTGGGAGCAAGGGGCTAGTAACCCCTTCTCCTGTATATATTACTAAATGTAAAAGGAGAAACTTTCGTTTTTCCTTTTGGGCCACCCCGCTTCAGTGGGAAACGGTCGACGTGTTGAAAGAAAGAAGAAAGTTTATATTTGAGTGTAGAGTTCTATGTATGTAGTAGGCACAAGAATAAGTGTGAATGTTCTTTACAGAGAGTAGTTTTAGACTTTCGAATATTGGCGGAGTATGCTGTCTAGGGTGGGAATTTGTTATCATTCTGACTGCTGCCTTTTGCTGGGTTATGAGTGGTCTAAGGTGATTTAATGTTGTTGATCCCCATGCACAAATTCCATAGGTGAGATAAGGGTAGATGAGTGAATGATACAGAGCAAGGAGAGCTGATTGAGGCACATAATAGCGTATCTTTGATAGTATGCCTACTGTGAGATTTTTTTGGAAATTTGTTGTGTATGTGTTTGGAATTTGAGGCTACTGTCAAGGTGGATTCCTAGGAATTTTCCCTCTGAGTCTATATTAAGTGGGACATTTGAAGCTCTGTTTCCAAACTGAATGAAATAGGTTTTGTCAGTATTGAGAGTAAGCTTATTAGTTTCATCCAGATAGGTAGCAAGGACCTGGAGAGTGCCACCAGGTAGTTATAACTTACCATAAAGATAACTAATAGGTAGCAGGGACCTGGAGAGTGCCACCAAGTAGTTACGAACATAAGAAGGAACATGGAAACATACCTAATGCCCCATGCTAGGCAAGTCCACATCACCTACTGCCCCAATCCAGTCAGGTCCAGCTCACACCCACTCATGTATTTGTCTAACCTATTTTTATAAATACAGTGGTACCTCGAGTTACAATATTTTTTCGTTCGAGAATGCTGTTCAAGTGCCATTACCAAACGAATTTATCCCCATAAGGAATAATGTAAAATAGACTAGTCCTTTTACACCCCCAAAAATATACTTACAAAAGCATTTAAAAAAATAAACTTACATAAAAGGGCGATTTTGGGGACCATCGTAACTCGAGGTACCACTGTACACCTTTTAACTTCAATAACGATACTCGAGAGTTTGTTCAATTCATCCACAACTCTACTGCCAAACCAGTGCTTTTCTATAGTGTCTTTTAAATCTAATTGTTTTTTTAACTTGAAACCATTGCTGCGAGTCCTGTCTTGGTTAGATATTTTTAACACATTATTTATATTCCCTATATTTATTTCTGTTTCCCATTTATACACCTCAATCATATCCCCCTCTAATTCTATGCCTTTCTAGAGGGTGCAGATTCAGGGCCTCAGTTTATCTTCGTAGGAAAGATTTCTGATACAGCAGGGCCCCGCTTATACGGCAGGTTAGGTTCCAGGCTACTGCCGTAAAGTGGAACACCATTTCCCCCCCCCCCTTATAAATGCATATAAATGCTAGATAACAGGTTTACACTAACATATATTAAGTTAGCAATAGATGTAGGCATTAAAAAACACAATAAACATTAAAATACACACACAGTACACATGTTACTTACCTTAAAATATTAATATGAATGTGTGAGAGGTGAGTGGCAGTGTAAAAGTTTTTCCATGTCAGCAATAAGTCACTGACTTTTTTGGGTTATCCTGGAGGGTTCTCTACACATAGGCTGCTGTATGTAACTGTATTTGATGACTATCTAAGCCATCAACATATCTTGTTAGTAAGTTTAGTCAAGTATACACAAATACAGTTACATAGATTATCATACATAGCAGCATATGTGTAGAGAACCTAGGATAACCCAAAAAAGTCAGTTCACTAAGTTTAATCATTTCTAACTTGGCACTTAACCCTTTCAGGGTCAAAGCCGTAGATAAACGCATTGTCCACATGGTCCAAGAATTTTCAAAAAAAATTTTAGTTTTTCTTATGAAATGGTAGAGAATCTTTTTCTAAAGGTAATAAAACAAAAACTACGAAATTTTGTGGAAAACTGATGAAATTACACTATCGCAAATTTGACTGTGTCAGTGATATTTACATTTCGGCGATTTTGCCTACTTTGACTCCTATTTTAGGCCAATTACATTATTCCAGTTGACCAAATTCTTAGCTATTTCGTTAGTATTACTTCTATTTTATTGATGATCAGAAATTGGTAATTTCGCCAATTTCACACAAAGTTCAAAATACAGTGGACCCCCGGATTACGTCATTATTTTGTTCCAGAATGCTGTTCTAGTGTCGTTACCGAACGAATTTGTTCCCATAAGGAATAATGTAAATTAGACTAGTCCTTTTAAACCCACAAAAGCACTTACAAAAATACACTTACATAATTGTTTGAGTTTGGAGCAGTACGTAATCCGGGGGTCCACTGTATTCCAATTTCAAAACAGCATCCAGAATAAACAATGCAGGCATTCCTGGCACTAAAATAACATTTCCTCTGTTTATTAGTTACGTTTCCAGGCTTTTTGGATGAATTCCATTTTTATTTTTTATTTACATAAAGAATTTTTATTCACACCAAAAAATAGATGAATTACTCTTATGCAATACTGTAATAATTGTATAAACACTATCAGTGCATTTGTAAACGTATATTAGACCCACCAGTTGACATGTATTAGTTGCGTGATGTGATATCTTTACTCTTGAAAATCAGCAAAAATCAAACATTTCCGCTACTTTGAGCTCAATTAGAAGCTATTTTCCGTACTAAAACCAATCAAAATCATCTCTATTTCTGTAATATATCTTCCAGTCTATCAAAGGAGACCAAGAAACCATGAATACAACTGTAAAAACCACATGAAAATATGTACACCACAAAGTTGCTGTTTTAATAAAAAAAACACAGTCGCAGTTTTTATTCTCATTATGCACTGTGTGCTTCAGGATTTACTTTATATGGTGCACACTTACCACATAGATGCATTCTCTCATATCTAGGCCCAAATTTACCGATCACAGCTTATCTGAGTGAGCTGAGCTCATGGCGTAGATCTACGGTTTGGACTCTGTGGACAATGCATAGATCTACGGCTTGGACCCTGAAAGGGTTAAAGAGGCTTACGACTCTTCTTTTTATCACAACTAAGCTTAGACGCCATCGTCAATGAGAGCCAACTAGTATATGCGATCACTCACTGGCACCCTAGAGCGATAAAATGAATATACAGTACACTCATTACTTATCTTAAAATATTTGTAGTCTTAATATAGGGTGAGAGGTGAGTAAATGATATAAAAACAAATAAACGAGAGAGAGAACAAGTAAATGAGAGAGGAGAGTAGCAGAGGATGTAAACAAACAGACAGCATCTGGTTTTGTTTGATACATCTTCATCTACACCTAACATCTCATATTTATGTTAATTTATTCTACTGTGGGGTGTATTTATCATGTTTATATGTTACGTAGCATGTTTATATAATGTTGAAAAAATATCATAGATGGATTAATGAAAACGTTTATATTACCGTAATATACGACATTTAATGCACCTCAGAGTACTCACCTATTTGTGGTTGCAGGGGTTGAGACTCATTATTAATATGGCATTCTCAAGACTAATAAGACACTCTTAGTGTCTTATTAGTCTTATTAGTTTATTTAGGTACAGGTACACGTAAGTATAATTATCAGAGTACAGTACAGTGGTCCCCCGAGTAACGAACACCCCAGAAATCGTACAATTATGTAAGTATAATATTGTAAGTGCTTGTGGAAGTGTATTTTTGGGGGCCTGAAATAGACTAACCTACGTGACATTATTCCTTAAGGGAGTAAATTCGTTTGGTAATGGCACTTGAGCAGGCTTCTGGAATGAAGTTTTTTCATTACTCGGGGGTCCACTGTATATATAAAACATGAAATACAATAACTTTAAAACACATGAAATTTTGGAAAGTTTCCAGACATAATGGAGAGACGCGGTGCTCACGGAGAATGTAAACAAACTGGGTGGGGCAAGGTGACCGTATTAGAAAGTGAGGTGGGGGAGCTGTATAGCGAGTTTTGGTCATAATTTGAAATGTCCGTATTAGCAGAACGCCATAAAGCAAAACGCTGTAAAGTGGGGCCCTACTGTACATGGAATCAGTTTTGTCATCCTCCTTTGTACGTTTTCCAGTTCACTTATATCCATTCGGTAATACAGTGACCAGAACTGTGCAGCATAATCTTAATGAGACCTAACCAATTATATACAGAGTTGAATAATAACTTGAGGACTCCTGTTATTTATACTTCTTGATATGAAGCTGTTACGAAGAACGTGGGATAACCTGGGACTCAACACCTTGTCTAAGGGCAAAAGGTAAAAGTTACACACCTCTCAAGTAAAACTAGGCCACCCAGGGCTATCCCAGTCAAAACAATACCTTTATTAAGAGTTCTATTCGCTTTATTGCGAATAATTTTTTGCAATCAGTGATATTAAGATCTACATTATTTAGTTTATAAGTGTCATGGTTATTTTTTTCTCAATGCTAAGAACTTTGCATTTATCTATAATAAACTGCATCTGCCACTTCTCCGACCATTTCATCAGTCTATTCAAATCTTCCTGCAGTGCTCTACTGTCCTCGTCAGAATTAATTTGACGGCCTAAATGCCGAAATGCCCTGGCATGATAGTGGCTTTCTTTTCACTTAGCAAATCAATATTGTAATTACACATTGCAAACTATGCAAGGAAATAAAATCCTTAATTCTTAAAACTTGCTTGTGTCGATATGTATTCCCTCATCTATGTTGTGTATGTAAATTGTTAATAACAAGGGGCCCAACACTGACCCCAGTGGAACACCACTTGTGACTCATCCCCAATGTGATTTCTCCCCATTTATGTAAACTCTCTGTTGCCTGTCAACCACACCTCTATCCAGGAAAACATTTCTCCTCCTATTCTGTGAGCTTCAACTTTCCTCAGTAACCTCCAATGCAGAACTCAATCAAAAGCCTTACTGAAGTCCACATACACAATATCATATTCATTACCATGATCTTCCTCTTCAAATACCCTAGTGAAAAAAAGTTAGTAAATTCGTAAAACCGTGCTGAGATTCATTAATCAATTTGCGTCTTTCAAGGTGGCTTCAAATAGCCGCAGAAATTATTGATTCCATCAATTTTCCCCACAATGGAGGTTAGGCTTATTGGTCTATACTATACTCACCATAAAGATAACTATTAGGTAGCAGGGACCTGGAGTGTGCTGCCAGGTAGTTATTCAGCAGGTTGCCATGCAAGATGATGTCAATGGCTTCCTGCTTACTACTGTCCAGCAGGTTGTTCTGGAAGGTTCTGGCAGCAGACCTGGCACCATCTATCAACTGTAACAAACAATATATCTTAACCTCACTCCAGTGTTGCCTGTATGGCAGTGTTGCCTACATCACAGTATTATCTACATGATAGTGTTGCCTGCATGACAGTGTTGTCTACACGCTGCCATCAACATGGAGCAATATCGTTCCAGCTTTCCGTGTTGCAATCAACACATCATCTATTTCTCGTTTTGAAAGTTCTCATTATCCATCTGGTCAATGTTCCATCCATAGCTTGGTTGGTAACGCGCACAGCTCACACACTGAGGTTCCTGGTTCAATCCCCTGGTACGAGTGGAAACAATGGGAGTTTCCTTATGACACCTGCTGTCCCTGTTCACCTAACAGCAAGTAGGTACCTGGATGTTAATTGACTGGTGTGGGTGGCATCCTACCTGGAGTCTACCTAGAGGGTATTCTGGGGATCAACGCCCCTGCGGCCCAGTCCACGACCAGGCCTCCCACTGGATCAGGACCTGATCAACTAGGCTGTTACTGCTAGCCGCACGTAGTTCAAGATATGAACCACAGCCTGGCTGATCCGGCACCGACTTTAAGTATCTGTCCAGCTCCCTCTTGAAGGCAGCCAGGGGTCTATTGGTAATTCCCCTTATGCCTGGTGGGAGGGGCTGTTGAACAGTCTTGGGCCCCAGACACTTATTGTGTTTTCTCAGTGTACCAATGGTGCCCCATACTTTTCACTGTGGGTATTTTGCACCACCTGCCCAGTCTTTTGCTTTTGTAGGGAGTGATTTCTGTGTGCAGATTAGAGACCATTCCTTCAAGGATTTTCCAAGTGTAGATTATGATATCTCTCGCCTGCATTCCAGGGAGTACAAGTCAAATGTTTCCAAGTGTTCCCAGTAGTTAAGGTGTTTGACAGAACTTACATGTGCAGTAAAGGTTCGTTCTCTGTACATTCTCTAGATCTGCAATTTCACCTGCTTTAATAGGGACAAAATTAACCTAATTTGCCTGAAATGCTCTGCATAACAAGGGGCTTTCTATATAATATGTCACTGATGTTAGATATGGTCTGTGTAAGTTGTACATGTAGGTACTTGTAGAAATAAAGATTATTATTATTGTAATTATTTCAAGCAAGTCTTCTTGATGTTCCCTTTGTTCTACACTGACAGACTAACCAGAAGTTTTGTTGCCTGACTGACCAGGCTGCTGCTGCATGCAACCAGCCTGAAGACTAAACTTGTTGCCTGTCTTATCAAGCAGGCTATTACCATAGCTTACCTTAGACCCTTGTAGAGCACCAGTGCCAGCATATATCTGACTAATACGGTTGCCGTTGTCCTTCCACATCTCCTCCAGCTTGGCACTGAAGCGTTGGACGATGACACCATTGTTAGCGACACCCAGGTCCTCCAGCATCTTGTTGAGGCAGTCAAGTCCAAGGTAAGTCTGAACCCTGTTAGTGCGGTCCAGACAGTCCAGGCAGTTGGTCCTCATGGTGCCTCGCTGCAACTGTCACCGTTCACAACAACAAAAATAATGAGACGAAAATTCATGTAGTATAGTGAGTGAAAGAATGGGTGAGTGAGAGAGTGAGAGAGTGAGTGTGAGTGTGTGAGAGGGAGTGTGAGGGAGTGTGAGGGAGTATGAGTGAGTGTGTGTGTATTATTTGTACACACACAGATTTACATATTACATACATTTTTTTTTATTCATCAAACCAGCCATATCCCACCGAGGCAGGGTGACCTGCCTCGATGGAATATGGCCCCCTACCACAACTACTCTCTCACTTGGTTCAAAACTTCCCAAACACTCACTCAACATCTCCCAAATAACTCTCTCTCTTCTACACTCCTCTCTTCTCCAGGTGCACAAACATTTATTATAACCCACTTTTTGCAACTGACCCTTATTTTAATCTACAAAATCCTTGAATTTATACATTTATCTTCCCTCTTCTCCTTCCATAACAGATCCTTCAACATTATTGCTACCCCATCCTTAGCTCTAACTCTCTCAGATACTCCTGACCTAATCCCATTTATTTCTCCCCATTGAAACTCCCCTACCCCCTTAAGCTTTGTTTCACTTAAAGCCAGGACATCCAACTTCTTTTCAGTCATAACATTGGCAATTATCTCTTTCTAATCATCAGTACTACATCCATGCACATTCAAACATCCTAGTTTTATAAAGTTTTTCTTCTTTATATTTTTAGTAATTTATACAATAGGTGTTACCAGCCCACTGCTCCCAGCTTTTTAGCTGCTTCAACGACATGCATAGCTTGTGGAGGAAAGATTCTTTTCCACTTTCCCATGGATATGAAAGAAAACAGACAAGAACAAGAACCATTTAGAAAATAAAAGAAAACCCAGATGGGTGTGTATACATAAACGTGTACATGCATGTGTGGTGTAACTTGAAAGCAAATAGAAGTAGCAAGATGTACCTGTTATCGTGTTTAAGAGACAGAAAGAAAAGACACCAGCAATCCTGTCTACCATCCTACTACTTCTTTCTTTTTTTCAATAAATTGGCCGTTTCCCATCGAGGCAGGGTGGCCCAAAAAGAAAAACAAAAGTTTCTCTTTTTAACTTTAGTAATGTATACAGGAGAAGGGGTTACTAGCCCCTTGCTCCTGGCATTTTAGTCAACTATTACGACACACATGGCTTACAGAGGAAGAATTCTGTTCCACTTCCCCATGGAGATAAGAGGAAATAAGAACAAGAACTAGTAAGAAAATAGAAGAAAACCCAGAGAGGTGTGTATATATATATGCTTGTACATGAATGTGTAGTATGACCTAAGTGTAAGTAGAAGTAACAAGACAAACCTGAAATCTTGCATGTTTATGAGACAGAAAAAAGACACCAGCAATCCTACCATCACGTAAAACAATTGCAGGCTTTCGTTTTATACTCACTTGGCAGGAGGGTAGTACCACCCTGGGCGGTTGCTGTCTACCATCCTACTACCTAACATAAATAAAAATATATATACAGTGGACCCCCATATTACATACTGCTCCAAACTCAAACAATTATGTAAGTGTATTTTTGTAAGTGTTTTGTAAGTGTATTTTTGGGGGTCTAAACGGACTAATCTAATTTACATTATTCCTTATGGGAACAAATTCGTTCGGTAACGGCACTCGAACAGCATTCTGGAACGAAATAATGACGTAATCCGGGGGTCCACTGTATACGTATATACAGTGGTACCCCGGTTTACGATATTTTTTCATTCCAGAATGCTGTTCAAGTGCCATTACCAAACGAATTTATCTCCTTAAGAAAAGTTGTAAAATAGACTAGTCCTTTTAGACCCCCAAAATTACACTTACAAAAGCATTTAAAAAAATAAACTTACATAAAAGGGTGAGTTTGGGGACCATCGTAAACCGGGGTACCACTGTACACTGTACAGTCATACCTCGGTTAACGATGGCATCGGATAATGATAAATTAGGTTAGTGATACATTTTTACATCAAAATATTGACTCGGTTTACGATGATTGCTTCGGTTTACGATATTCATCCCGGACGCGTCCGCGTGGCGCCCAGCTGTGGGGGCACTCCAGGGAGCATCAGTGTGCTATTGTTTACAAGTGAGCGACCACCACCCACGCATTCATACCAGTATATTGTCATTATTCCACTGTTTTTAGTGCTTGCAACTGCTAAATAAGCTACCATGGGTCCAAAGAAAGCTCCTAGTGCCAGCCCTGTGATAAAGAGTGTAGCATTCATGCAGGGAGTGTAGCATTCATGCAGGGAGTGCAGCATTCATGCAGGGAGTGCAGCATTCATGCAGGGAGTGCAGCATTCATGCAGGGAGTGCAGCATTCATGCAGGGAGTGCAGCATTCATGCAGGGAGTGCAGCATTCATGCAGGGAGTGCAGCATTCATGCAGGGAGTGTAGCATTCATGCAGGGAGTGTAGCATTCATGCAGGGAGTGTAGCATTCATGCAGGGAGTGTAGCATTCATGCAGGGAGTGTAGCATTCATGCAGGGAGTGTAGCATTCATGCAGGGAGTGTAGCATTCATGCAGGGAGTGTAGCATTCATGCAGGAGTGTAGCATTCATGCAGGGAGTGTAGCATTCATGCAGGGAGTGTAGCATTCATGCAGGGAGTGTAGCATTCATGCAGGGAGTGTAGCATTCATGCAGGGAGTGTAGCATTCATGCAGGGAGTGTGGCATTAAAAGAAAAAGGCCAGTAACCCCAGAAAAGAACTTGCCACCTGCAGTGTTAATGAAAGGGGATTCCCCTTCCAAACACTAGCATACTATACTCCATCCTTTCCCCTCCTCCCGTCCTCCACACATCAACAACTCTTCAATAAATGTAAGTGACATGTTATTGTACTATATTTACATGTAATTTCTTTAATGATCATTAAATTGTGTATTATTTAATGTCAAAAAGGTCTAAAAAATATTTTATTTTACTACCTTTGGAAGTCTGGAACGGATTAATTTTATTTCCATTATTTCTTATGGGGAAAATTGATTCGGTTAACGATTGATTCGGTTACAGATACGCCCTCTCTGACGGATTAATATCGTTAACCGAGGTATGACTGTATATATTTTTTTTTCAACAAGTCGGCCATCTCCCACCGAGGCAGTGTGATCCAAAAAGAAAGAAAATCCCCAAAAAGAAAATACTTTCATCATCATTCAACACTTTCACCTCACTCATACATAATCACTGTCTTTGCAGAGGAGCTCAGATACGACGGTTTAGAAGTCCCTCCAAACTGCCAATATCCCAAACCCCTCCTTTAAAATGCAGGCCTCAAGTCTGGCTAACCAGTTTCCCTGAATCCCTTCACAAAATATTACCCTGCTCACACTCCAAAAGCTCGTCAGGTCCCAAAAACCATTCGTCTCCATTCACTCCTATCTAACACGCTCATGCACACTTGCTGGAAGTCCAAGCTCCTCGCCCACAAAACCTCCTTTATTCCTTCCCTCCAACCTTTTCGAGGACGATCCCTACCCCGCCTTCCTTTCCCTACAGATTTTTATGCTCTCCAAGTCATTCTACTTTGATCCATTCTCTCTGAATGACCAAACCACCTCAACAACCCTTCTTCAGCCCTCTGACTAATACTTTTAGTAACTCCACATCTCCTCCTAATTTCCACACTCCGAATTTTCTGCATCATATTTACACCACACATTGCCCTTAGACAGGACATTTCCACTGCCTCCAGCCGCCTCCTTACTGCAGCATTTGCAACCCATGCTTCACACCCATATAAGATTGTAGGTACCACTATACAGTGGACCCTCGGTTAACGAATACCCCGGAAATCGTGCAATTATGTAAGTATAATTTTGTAAGTTCTTGTGGAAGTGTATTTTTGGGGGTCTGAAATAGACTAACCTACGTGAAATTTTTCCTTAAGGGAGTAAATTCGTTCGGTAATGGCACTTGAGCAGACTTCAGGAGTGAAGTTTTTACGAAACTCGGGGGTCCACTGTACTTTCATACATTCCCTTCTTTGCCTCCATGGATAACGTTTCTTGTCTCCACAGATACCTCAACGCACCACTCACCTTTTTTCTTTCATCAATTCTATGGTTAACCTCATCCTTCATAAACCCATCCACTGACAAATCAACTCCCAAATATCTGAAAACATTCACTTCATCCATACTCTCTCTCTCCAATGTGATATCCAATTATTCTTTATCTAAATCATTTGATACCCTCATCACCTTACTCTTATCTATGTTCACTTTCAACTTTCTTCCTTTACAAACCCTCCCAAACTCATCCACTAACCTTTCCAACTTTTCTTTAGAATCTCCCATAAGCACAGTATCATCAACAAAAAGTAACCTGTGTCAACTCCCATTTTGTACTTGATTCCCCATAATTTAATCCCACCCCTCTCCCCAACACCCTAGCATTTACTTCTTTTACAACCCCATCTATAAATATATTAAACAACCATGGTGACATTACACATTGGAGAGAGGGATTATGGAAGAAGTGAATGTTTTCAGATATTTGGATGTTGACTTGTCAGCAGATGGGTTTGTGAAGGATGAGGTTAACCACAGAATTAATGAAGGAAAAAAGGTGAGTGGTGCGTTGAGGTATCTGTGGAGACAAAAAACGTTATCCATGGAGGCAAAGAAGGGAATGTACGAAAGTATAGTGGTACCAACACTCTTATATGGGTGTGAAGCATGGGTTGCAAATGCTGCAGCAAGGAGGCTGCTGGAGGCAGTGGAGATGTCCTGTCTAAGGGCAATGTGTGGTGTAAATATTATGCAGAAAATTCGGAGTGTAGAAATTAGGAGGTGTGGAGTTACTAAAAGTATTTGTCAGAGGGCTAAAAAGGGGTTGTTGAGGTGGTTTGGTCATTTAGAGAGAATGGATCAAAGTAGAATGACTTGGAGAGCGTATAAATCTGTAGGGGAAGGAAGGCGGGGTAGGGGTCGTCCTCGAAAAGGTTGGAGGGAGGGGGTAAAGGAGGCTTTGTGGGCGAGGGGCTTGGACTTCCAGCAAGCATGTGTGAGCGTGTTAGATAGGAGTGAATGGAGACGAATGGTTTTTGGGACCTGGCAAGCTATTGGAGTGTGAGCAGGGTAATATTTTGTGAAGGGATTCAGGGAAACCAGTTACTGTAATTGATTTAGTTGGACTTGAGTCCTGGAAATGGGAAGTACAATGCCTTCACTTTAAAGGAGGGGTTTGAGATATTGGCGGTTTGGAGGGATTTTCTGAACTGTCGTATCTTAGCGCCTCTGCAAAGACAATGATTATGTGTGAGTGAGGTGAAAGTGTTGAATGACAATAAAAGTATTTTCTTTTGGGGTTTTCTTTCTTTTTGGGTCACCCTGCCTCGGTGGGAGACGGCCGACGTGTTGAAAAAAAAAATATATATATATGAATAAGCTTACTACTGCTTGTTATCTATCAAAGTTTACTCTCAAAAAGGAACCAGAGAAATTGAGAGCCAACAGAGGTATACGTTCACCTACACCCGACCATGGAAATGCTAAACCTTCCAGAATCTCCAACATACGGTGACACAGATGGGTAGGATCTCTGACGGGCGAAATGTGCAGGACAGGTGGGGAGAACGATAGTCTAACACCAAATCCTCACAAGGACCCGTTACATAAGTAATCCAGAGATTTTGTATAGCATCCTTGCTTAATATTGTACACAACTGACTAGTAAAATCAGTTAAGTTCGTACAGTCCATGACTAGAATAATATAAAACATTCCTATCATGTTATAAGAGAGAGGATTCAATTATGTTTCTTTCAATGATGGAACTACCGGGTACAACACGCTGGTGCTGTTGCCCACCCCGGTGGATGATTGCAAGTATTAATATGGTGAAAGAGTGCATTTTGACTCCTGAGCTGTCCTAATCAAGTACTGATGTTGGGCTAGTCTGATTTCAAGAGGTTTGCCTGTCTGCCCAATGTGTGAAAAAGAGCATAGTGTGCATGGGACCTTGTAAACACCACTAACAATGTTGCACAGTACATTCTTAATCGACTTCTGCTTCATTGTACCAATGTTCTTGAAGACAATATTTATACTGAGTCTTTTTAATGCATCACACAGGTTGGCCAGATTCTCATTGTAAGACAAAACCAATATATGTTTCCTGGATGGTACTTTCCTAGGTTCAGTCCTGTAGAAAGTTTTGATCCACACAGGATGGTGGATCAAGTCTCCACCACTGCTAGTGTTGAATGATCCATTCATGATAGTGGATCAAGTCTCCACCACTGCTAGTGTTGAATGATCCATTCATGATAGTGGATCAAGTCTCTACCACTGCTAGTGTTGAATGATCCATTCATGATAGTGGATCAAGTCTCCACCACTGCTAGTGTTGAATGATCCATTCATGATAGTGGATCAAGTCTCCACCACTGCTAGTGTTGAATGATCCATTCATGATAGTGGATCAAGTCTCCACCACTGCTAGTGTTGAATGATCCATTCATGATAGTGGATCAAGTCTCCACCACTGCTAGTGTTGAATGATCCATTCATGATAGTGGATCAAGTCTCCACCACTGCTAGTGTTGAATGATCCATTCATGATAGTGGATCAAGTCTCCACCACTGCTAGTGTTGAATGATCCACACATGATAGTGGATTAAGCTACCACCACTGCTAGTGTTGTATGATACAAAGAGATTAGTTTCACTTAACAGTTAAAGATAACACTCAAGTGTTGCACTCACAGACATCACTTGGCCTTTCCTGGAGCAGAAGTAACCAAAGCTTTCCATTTCATCTTTGATTCGAGGCTGAAGTTTTTTGTGGAGGTTTTCTATATGACCGCCCTTACACTCTTGATGGAAGTCGAAGACGATGTGAGGAGAGTCCTTACTCCAGCAGCAGTTGATGTGCTGGATCTGAAACAATAAAGTTGATGTGAGGGGAGTCCTTACTCCACCAGTAGTAGATGTGTTGCATCTGACACTTTAAATATTTCCTCTGAGTTGTATTTGAGTAGCAAAGCTATCTTCTTGAAAAATACAATAATTTACTATATTTTATATTTTTTACAGTTGTGAGGATGATGGCCCCTGAGACACAGTCTCAGACCAGCCATCTTTCTTCCTTTCTAACACTGAGGTGGTCTCCCGTTGAGGTAGGTTGACCTGACAAAGAAGAAGAAAGCACTTTCATCATCACTCACTCTATCACTGTCTTGCCAGAAGTGTGTTGACATTACTGTTCAGATGACACTCTGAACTGTAACATGTTCACCCATCTTTAGAGTGCAGGCACTGTACTTCCCACCTACAGGAGTCAAGTCTGGCTGACTGGTTTCCCTTGAGTCCCTGAATGCCTAATTTGGTCTTAATATCTTGGCTGGAGTAGATACTAAGACCAAATGAGGCATCATCAAATTTTTCTTAAGAGCACACTGAATTTGCAGCCCAGAGTTTCTTGACGAATAGTGCGTGCATACACCAAACCTTCACTGTGCTACAATTTCCTTCTATTTTCATCAGGAATTGTAAGAAAAGAGCCCTCCAAATTATCAATTCACTACACACTAGCACCACTTTAAAACAAAGTCATAATCTTTCCCAATAGCCAAGTTGCCTTGAACCTCTCTAAAGTACTTGCATAACCCAACACTAGTCACCATTGTAACCAGCACTTCCATCAGAGACCTGACCAGGACCCAAGTGAAGATTCTTGAACCAGTCAATGCAGGTGTTTACAAAATCCTTTGCGGAGGCTGTGACAAGATATACATCGATGAAACAGCATGCACTATTCAAACACATCTCAGTGAATATATAAATGCATGCAGAAATGACACCTTGAACATCGCATGTGTACAGCACAGAAACTCCAACAATCTTATGAGATACAGTGATGCCCCCTTAGTGATCAAAGCAGCAAACTACCACAGGCGTAAGTGCCTAGAGTCATCTTTAATCATCATTTCAGACACCATTAAACAAAATAAAGGTAGCTTTGTCATTTTGGAGGTCTTAGCCAGAATTCTACTCAAACAAACCCTGCTACCACATAGCAACATAGAGTTACCTTCACTCATACTACGTACTACTACTACTCCTCTACTGCCTATCATTCACCATGTTAGATAGGAGCGAATGGAGATAAATGGTTTTTAGGACTTGACATGCTGTTGGAGTGTGAGCAAGGTAACATTTATGAAGGGATTCAGGGAAACCGGCAGGGCGGACTTGATTCCTGGAGATGGGAAGTACAGTGCCGGCACTCTGAAGGAGGGGTGTTAATGTTGCATTTTTATAACTGTAGTGTAAGCACGCCTCTGGCAAGACAGTGATGGAGTGAATGATGATGGAAGTTTTTCTTTTTCGGGTCACCCTGCCTTGGTGGGAAACGGCCAATGTAATAATAATAATTTTATTTTAGCATGATACATGTTTGTACAAAGGAGTATAACAATTGGGTGTACATGCCAAAAACCCCTTTATATGCAGAGCATTTCAGGCAAACTTAAGATAATAAGGCAATAATATACAGGTGTCCCATAGCTCGATCGCTAGCACACTCAGCTCACACACTGAGGTCCGGGGTTCGATTATCCTCCGGTACGGCTGGAAAACATTAGGGATGTGTTTTCATAAGACACCTGCTGTCCCTGTTCACCCATCAGTTTAAAATGGGTACCTGGGTGTTAGTCGACTGGTGTGGGTCGCATCCTGGGACAAAACTGACCTAATTTGCCTGAAATGCTCAGCATAACAAGGGGTTTTCTATAGAGTAGTACATCATTGATGTCAGCTATGGTCTGTATACAGTGGTCCCTCGGTTTTCGCCGAAAATTCGTTCCAGAATGCTGCTCAAGTGCCATTACCGAACGAATTTACTTCCTTAAGAAATAATGTCACGTAGGTTAGTCTATTTCAGACCCCCAAAAATACACTTGCAACAGCACTTACGAAAATACACTTACATAAATGTTCGAGTTTGGAGATGCACGAAAACCGAGGGACCACTGTACCTTGTACTGTACATACTGTAATAATAATATCTTTATTTACTACAAGTACTAAATAAAGATATTATTATTATTAACAGTGCAGTAATTGTACATATGGTCATTAGGCGAGTTATATACAGTGGTACCTCGGTTAACGATATTTTTTCATTCCAGAATGCTGTTCAAGTGCCATTACCAAACGAATATATCCCTATAAGGAATAATGTAAAATAGACTAGTCCTTTTAGACCCCAAAAATACACTTACAAAAGCATTTAAAAAAATAAACTTACATAAAAGGGCGAGTTTGGGGACCATCGTTAACCGAGGTACCACTGTATATGTATCCTCTATGTCCTTGTAATGTTTGTAACGGCTTGAGAGCAAAATGTTGCCACAATATAATGTCACATTAGTTGCACACGTGTCCATTTACTTAACATTTTGTTGGTAATTCTACCATTATTACTTTATACTACGTCATTATTATAAATCTAATAAATTACTGCAGTTACCTAGTATGGAAATAGACATATTAAAATGTACTGCTCTATAACCTGTGTCAATTAAGAGTAAGAATATTAGTCTGCCTGAAATGCCTAGGTATGCTAGAGGCCATCCTTGTAATAACATTTTAAAATATGTAAACCACACATTGTAAGCTTTGCAAGGAAATAAACATTTATTATTATTATAAGTGTCCACAATAAACAGTGTAATCATCGCAGGCACTTAAACAACATTTCCTCTGTTCATTAATCACACACCTAGGCCTCTCCTATATAACACTTGACCTACATTTACCACCCATCATCATCACACACTCAAAAAAAAAATTTGATGTCTTTTCTGCAGTTCTCTGGTTAATAAACAACAACCCAAATGCTTGGTCATAGTTTAGATCATTCTAATATTGAAAAAAAAAAAACATAAAACAGACTAGGGGAAGATAGGGAGGACTTCCTACCTTTCCCCTGCAAAATCAGCCTAAAATTGATCACTTTTTTCCAATTTAAGGCCTATTTCAGCCCTCTTCTGATTACAGTAGGACTGCCGTATCCACAGGTCTGGTTTCTGTGGTTTCAGTTATATGCGGTTTAACCTAACCTGAAAATAATATTTAATTTTGCTTAATAATGGCCCCAAAGTGCAAAAGCAGTGATGGTGACATTCTTCAAAGCCTCAGAGAAGCCGTGAAGTGCTTCCCATCAGTGAACAAGTGCTAATTCTTTACTTATTGTGCATAATTTATCAATTAAACTTCATCATAGGTACATATGCAAATGAAAAATGACTTATACACACACAACCCGCACATAGAAGAGAGGAGCTTACGACAACGTTTCGGTCCGACTTGGACCCTTTACAAAGTCACACTAACACACAGAACAGGTAGAAGGGGTATTTAAAGGCAGCAGACAGGGAAGGGCACAAGAGAGTGGTGGAGTAATAGGGGAAGTAGTAGTGGTAGTGGAAGTAGTAGTAGTGCAGTCAGTCATATTCTGGGAGAGAGGAGCACTGCAATACAGCTGGCAGCCCGTATAGGGTAAGGACAAGAATACAGAGGGGGAAAAAATGTTGAAAATAAAATAAAGAAGGACAAATACAGAGAAGAAAGAAAGAGGAGAAGGGGGAAGAGATAGAAGGGGAAGGAATCAGGTTAAGTCACGGGTGTTCTGAAGTTTGGAGCATCCTACTTAACCTGATTCCTTCCCCCTTCTATCTCTTCCCCCTTCTCCTCTGTATTTCTCCTTGTATTTGTCCTTCTGGAAGATTCACTTCAATATCTACAACTGCATAGGCTTTATAGTAAGGCTTGGGAGGGAGTGACTACCAGGACTTTGAACTCTGCTTGGAGACCACTGTGGCCAGATTGTGTCCAACAGATATTGTGACATTGGGAGATATTGTGACATTGGGGAACAGCCTGGGGTTGGAGGTGAGTGGTGAGGATGTGGAAGAGTTGGTGGAGGACCACAGGGTAGAGCTAACAACTGAAGAGCTGCAAGAGCTTCATCTGGAACAGCAACAGACCACAGCTCAGGAACTTGCTTCAGAAAGGGAGGAGGAGGAAAAGGAAGAGAAGGAGGTGCCTTCTGCAGAGATTAAGAAAATTTGTTCTATGTGGACTAAGGTGCAGACATTTGTTGAAAAACACCATCCTGACCAAGCTGAAACAAGCCATATCTGCAACATGTTTAGTGACAAAACCTTGTCCCACTTCAGGGACATGTTAAAGAGGCGCCAGAAACAGAGCACTCTGGACACTTATTTTTCTAAACAAGGTTCTAGTGACTCTCAAGCTGGTCCTAGTGGCATTAAAAGAAAAAGAAGGGAAGTGACCCCAGAGAGGGACTTGTCATCTGAAGTCCTTTTGGAGGGGGATTCCCCTTCCAACTAGTAACTCCTCCCTATTTCCTCCTCCCCATCTTCCAGAAGCCAGCATTAGTCTTCAATAAAGGTATGTAATACTGATTCAATTGTTAAAAAAATTATTTATTGGTGAATATTTTTGTCTGGAACGGATTAATTGCATTTACATTAATTCTTATGGGGAATATTAATTCGGTTAAAGGCCTAGCTCCTGGAACGGATTATGGCCGCTAACCGAAGGTCCACTGTACTTTGTATAGTTGTATTTGCGATTTCTTGGTCTCATTTGATAGAATGGAAGATATATTACAGATATAAAGATGATTTCGATTGGTTTTAGTACTGCAAATGACTTGAAACAAAGCTCAAAATAGTGGAAATGTTAAATTTTTGCCTATGTTCAAGAGTAAACAAATGACCTCACACGTCTAATACGTGCCAGCTGGTGGGTCTAATATACGTTCACAAATGTGGTGATATTATTTGTACAATTATTACAATATTGCATAACAGTAAATCTTCCATTTTTTGGTTTGAATAAAAATTCATTATGTTAAAAAATAAAAATAAAAATGGAATTCATTTGTAAAGACTGAAAATGTAACTAATGAACAGAGGAAATGTTAGTTTAGTGCCAGGAATGCCTGCATTGTTTATTATGCACCCTATTTTGAAATTGGAATATTTTGAACTTTGAGTTAAATTGGCTAAATTACCAATTTCCAACCACTTTATTTTGTAGTTGAAACAGTTGACTGGGCAATTTCTTGTGCTCAATCAATGGGAGTCAAAGTCGGCAAAATCGCCGATGCATAAATATCGCTGACACATCAAAATTCGCGATAGCATAATTTCGTCAATTTTCAATCAAATTTCGTACTTTTTGTTTTATTACCTTCAGAAAAAGATTCTCTACCATTTCATAAGAAAAAATAAGATTTTTTTTTTTTTTAAATTCTTGGACACTGGCACACCCCTTCCAAAAATGGCCTTGGACCCTGAAAGGGTT
Source organism: Cherax destructor (assembly GCA_009830355.1). NCBI lineage: Eukaryota > Metazoa > Arthropoda > Malacostraca > Decapoda > Parastacidae > Cherax > Cherax destructor. Next base: position 556 of record WNWK01023991.1, on the reverse strand, counting down.
ACTGTCCAAATGTAGATCTACGTTCAATTTTACATGCTTTCTTATATATAAAAAAACGTAGATCTATGTTCGGAGTGCTACGCACGTGAATGTAGATCTACCTTTGGACAGTTTAAGTGTTAACGACATGGTCTTAGGAACGGAACTCCGTCATTAAGTGAGGAGAGGCTGTACTACAAACACCCACCACGCAGATCCATTCTTCTGTCGTTTACGGTAAATCTGAGTACTCTAATGTTAATGTAGTACAGCCTCTCCTCACGTAATGACAGAGTTGCGTTCCGAAGACCACGTCAGTAAACGAATTTGTCGCTAAGTGAGAAGCATACTATAATGGTAGTAGTGGGTTTGTGTCAATCATCTTTGATATTGTTTTAATGACACCTTTGCACCATTTATAACATTTTTTAGTACAGTGGACCCCCGGCTAACGAACACCCCAGAAATCTTACAATTATGTAAGTATATTATTGTAAGTGCTTGTGGAAGTGTATTTTTGGGGGTCTGAAATAGACTAACCTACATGACATTATTTCTTAAGGAAGTAAATTCGTTC
>WNWK01023990.1:0-30343 GCA_009830355.1 Cherax destructor | reverse complement strand
TCACTTCTACGCTTGCCTACATCATTGCCTCCAGCACTGAGGCAGATAATAGGATTGATCCCATTACCGTTCATGATGTTGTCAAGCCGGCTAACAATATCCTCCATCCCAGCCCCAGGAAAGCAAACCCTCTGTCTCCTACTCTTATCCTTCAAGCAGAATGCCCTATCCATATACCTAACCTGGCTATCCCCAACAACAACAATGTTTTTACCTTCCTTTGTGTCGTTCGTCGTGACGTTCCCAGTAGTCGACTCACATTCATCGGGTAGCACTGAGAAGGCATTCGATGTTTCCACAGCAGTCTCTTTCTTCTTCATCGTTTCTAACTCTCCATTCGTTTTCTTGATCTTCAACTTCGTTCCTCTGATCTTCAACTTCGTTCCTTCGTGTTGTCGGGGATTGTTGCTTGGATGGGGATGGGTTGGATAAATATTTTTGTTGGTGGTTGGTTTAGACACGGACCTGCCAAGTATGGGCCAGTAGGCCTGTTGCAGTGTTCATCCTTTCTTATGTTCTTATGTTCTTATTGGAGTGCCTTCCCTGTTATCCCTGCCAGGTCCTCCAGCTTTTGCACTAATCTTTTGTATGGAACTGTCAAACACCTTCTCACACTCCAAGAAAATGCAATCTACCCACCCCTCTCTCTCTTGTCTTACTGCTGTCACCCTGTCATAGAACTCCAGTAGGTTTGTGACACAGGATTTCCCGTCCCTGAAACCGTGTTGGCCGTCGTTGATAAGCTCATTCCTTTCTACGTGTTCCACCACTCTCCTCCTAATAATCTTCTCTATGACCTTGCATACTATGCATGTCAGTGACACTGGTCTGTAGTTTAGTGCTTCATGTCTGTCTCCTTTCTTTAAAAATTGGGACTACATTTGCTGTCTTCCATACCTCAGGTAGTCTCCCTGTTTCAATAGATGTGTTGAATATTGTTGTTAGGGGTACATGTGTGTGTGTGTGTGTGTGTACTCACCTATTTGTGGTTGTAGGGGTCGATTCATAGCTCCTTCACTAATCGCTACTGGGTCCTCTCTCTCCATGAGCTTTATCATTCCTCGTCTTAAAACTATGTATGGTTCCTGCCTCTACTTCGTCACCTGCCAGACTATTCCACTTCCTGAAAACTCTATGACTAAAGAAATACTTCCTAACACCTCTTTGACTAATCTGAGTCCTCAACTTCCAACTGTGACCCATTGTTGCTGTGTCCCTTCTCTGAAACATCCTGTTCTGTCCACCTTGTCGATTCCTCTCAGTATTTTATATGTCGTTATCATATGCCCCCTATCTCTCCTGTCTTCCAGTGACGTCAGGTCGATTTCCCATAACCTCTCCTCGTAGGACATACCCCTTAACTCTAGGACTAGTCTTGTTGCAAACCTTTGCACTTTCTCTACCTTCCTTACATGCTTGGCTAGGTGGGTTCCAAACTGGTGCTGCATACTCCAATATGGGCGTAACATACAGAGTGTACAGGGTTGTCAACGATTTCTCATTAAATGAATTTGTCAGAATCCTGTTCTTAGGCTTGCTAGGCGCCCGTATGCTGCATCAGTTATTTGGTTGATTTGCGCCTCTGGAGATGTGTCATACTCACCCCAAGATCCTTTTCCTTGAGTGATATTTGTAGTCTCTGGCCCCCTAGACTGTACTCCATCTGTGGTCTTTTTGCCCTTCCCCAATCTTCATAACTTTGCAATTGGTGGGGTTGAGTGTACTCACCTAGTTGTACTCACCTAGTTGTGGTTGCAGGGGTCGAGTCAAAGCTCCTGGCCCCGCCTCTTCACTGGCCGCTACTGGGTCACTCTCCCTGCGCCATGAGCTTTATCATACCTCTGCTTAAAGCTATGTATAGAGCCTGCCTCCACTACATCGCTTCCTAAACTATTCCACTTCCCGACAACTCTGTGACTGAAGAAATACTTCCTAACATCTCTGTGATTCATCTGAGTCTTCAACTTCCATCTGTGTCCCCTTGTTGTTGTGTCCCATCTCTGGAACATTCTGTCTCTGTCCACTTTGTCAATTCCTCTCAGTATCTTATATGTTGTTATCATGTCTCCCCTATCTCTCCTGTCCTCCAGTGTCGTCAGGTCGATTTCCCTTAACCTCCCTCGTAGGACATACCCCTTAGCTCCGGGACTAGTCTTGTTGCAAACCTTTGCACTTTCTCGAGCTTCTTCACATGCTTGGCTAGGTGTGGGTTCCAAACTGGTGCTGCATACTCCAATATGGGCCTAACGTACACAGTGTACAGGGTCCTGAACGATTCTTTATTAAGATGTCGGAATGCTGTTCTTAGGTTTGCTAGGCGCCCATATGCTGCAGCAGTTATTTGGTTAATGTGCGCCTCAGGAGATGTGTCTGGTGTTATACTCACCCCAAGATCTTTTTCCTTGATTGAGGTTTGCAGTCTCTGGCCCCCTAGGCTGTACTCCGTCTGCGGTCTTCTTTGCCCTTCCCCAATCTTCATGACTTTGCACTTGGTGGGGTTGAACTCCAGGAGCCAGTTGCTGGACCAGGCTTGCAGGCTGTCCAGATCCCTTTGTAGTTCTGCCTGGTCCTCGTCCGATTGAATTCTTCTCATCAACTTCACATCATCTGCAAACAGGGACACTTCGGAGTGTGTGCATGTGTGTGTGTGTGTGTGTGTGTGTGTGTGTGAGTGAAATATATATGGGCGTGTGTTTGTATGTGTGTGTGTATGTGTAAGTGTATATATATATATATATATATATATATATATATATATATATATATATATATATATATATATATATATATATATATATATATATATATATGGGGTTTGTGTGTGTGTGTGTGAGTATAAGGGTGGTTTCTGTTTATTTAGGCTGCTAATGGTTAGTAGGCTGTTTGTGCATGTGTGCGTGCATGCATGTGTGTGCGTGTGTGTGTCACTTCGTATGTACACACTATCCTGTTAAATTAGACACATATGCAACACTTGGGTATCTTTATTGAGGAAACGTTTCGCCACACAGTGGCTTCATCAGTCCAATACAAAGAATAAAGTAGTAATAAGAGGAGGAGTTTGAGGTAATCAGTCCCTCGACTGATGAAGCCACTGTGTGGCGAAACGTTTCCTCAATAAAGATACCCAAGTGTTGCATATGTGTCTAATTTAACAACTTGTCGGTTCTCTGAACCATTCATCTACACACTATCCTATCCAGCTTCTCTTCCTTATTAAGTATTAAGGATCTATGTATGATATTTAGCTCTCCAGAGTAGGGTTTGTGACCCCCACCAGTGATGCAGGACCAAATGCTAATCATACAATATGCAACCACAAAATGGTGATTTGTATGTCACATCTGGCAGAGGTGTCATCTGGGTTTCTGGCTCTGTTGCGGCTGCACGATGATTCTCATTGTGGCACCACTCCTGACGTCTTGGTTCCCCTTCAGTTTCATCTTCTCTATATTTGTTCTATTCACATTAACCGTGCTTCAAGCACAGCTCTAGGTGTGCACTATGCTATCAGGTGAACTATTTAAACCCTTATTGTACAAATTTGTTTTAGAAAAACACCAGAATCCCGAGAATACTGAATATTTTCCCTTTGATTTTCTTTTCTTTCCCCTCACTTTATGATTGTTTTATTATTCACGAACTAATCTATCTTTATCTTTTATCTCTCTGGGTTGGGTTACACTAATTCTGTTTGAATTTGCAGTTATTGGCTTGTGGCAACACCACATACACCTGACATTAGGCCTCTCTCTTCTGGAACTGATTCCGCTTTAAAATTGTTTCATAAACTGGAGCCCTCACCTCCATTTTCTGATTTACAGGAGCATGTATTTCACTTATCGGGTTGTTCACTGACACTGGCAGCTTTTGGTGATCCCTGCAATGACCTTGGTGGGCCAAAAACCACTAAAGATTTACGAGCGCTATATTATGCTGTTACTCCCGCAGGTGTCTGCATGAGCTAATGTGTTTGTGTGTGTGTGCGCTGGTACAGTGGTAAAGGTAACGGAGAAGACGAGGAATTGTAGGCAAATAAATGAATAAGTTAATTAATTTATTTGACACATTATTAACGAATGCTAAAATACTGTAATAATTTGTTTTACTATTTCGCGTCACAAAGAGTCTCCCAAAGTAACTCCCACCTACTATGTCCCTCCCACCTAGTATGTCACTCCCACCTAATATGTCACTCCCACCTAGCATGTCCCTCCCACCTAGAATATTCCTCCTACCTAGTACATTCCTTCCACCTATAAAGTCCCTCCCACCTAGTATGTGTATCGAACATAATATGTCCTTCCCGCGTAGTATGTCCCTCCCAAGTAGTATGTCCTTCCCGCGTAGTATGTCCCTCCCACGTAGTATGTCCCTCCCACGTAGTATGTCCCTCCCACGTAGCATGTCCCTCCAGTAGTATGTCCTCCCGTAGTATGTCCTCCCACGAGTATGTCCCTCCCAAGTAGTATGTCCTTCCCGCGTAGTATGTCCCTCCCACGTAGTATGTCCCTCCCACGTAGTATGTCCCTCCCACGTAGTATGTCCCTCCCAAGTAGTATGTCCCTCCCACGTAGTATGTCCCTCCCACGTAGTATGTCCCTCCCACGTAGTATTTCCCACTCACCTAGTACGCTTCTTTTTCCTTAGTACTTACCTTAGAGATCTCAAGATTCATCTCACTTAGGAGAACTCACTCACCTAGGAAAACCCACTCACCTAGGAGGACCCACTCACCTAGGAGAACCCACTCACCTAGGAGAACCCACTCACCTAGGAGAACCCACTCACCTAGGAGAACCCAATCACCTAGGAGAACCCACTCACCTAGGAGAACCCACTCACCTAGGAGAACCCACTCACCTAGGAGAACCCACTCACCTAGGAGAACCCACTCACCTAGGAGAACCCACTCACCTAGGAGAACCCACTCACCTAGGAAAACCCACTCACCTAGGAGAACCCACTCACCTAGGAGAACACACTCACTTAGGAGAACACACTCACCTAGGAGAACCCACTCACGTAGGAGAACCCACTCACCTAGGAGAACCCACTCACCTAGGAGAACCCACTCACCTAGGAGAACACACTCACCTAGGAGAACCCACTCACCTAGGAGAACCCACTCACCTAGGAGAACCCACTCACCTAGGAGAACACACTCACCTAGGAGAACACACTCACCTAGGAGAACCCACTCACGTAGGAGAACCCACTCACCTAGGAGAACCCACTCACCTAGGAGAACACACTCACCTAGGAGAACACACTCACCTAGGAGAACCCACTCACCTAGGAGAACCCACTCACCTAGGAGAACACACTCACCTAGGAGACCCCACTACCTAGGAGAACCCACTCACCTAGGAGAACCCGACCTCACCTAGGAGAACCCACTCACCTAGGAGAACCCACTCACCTAGGAGAACACACTCACCTAGGAGAACCCACTCACCTAGGAGAACCCACTCACCTAGGAGAACCCACTCACCTAGGAGAACACACTCACCTAGGAGAACACACTCACCTAGGAGAACCCACTCACGTAGGAGACCCCACTAACCTAGGAGAACCCACTCACCTAGGAGAACACACTCACCTAGGAGAACACACTCACCTAGGAGAACCCACTCACCTAGGAGAACCCACTCACCTAGGAGAACACACTCACGTAGGAGACCCCACTAACCTAGGAGAACCCACTCACCTAGGAGAACCCACTCACCTAGGAGAACACACTCACCTAGGAGAACACACTCACCTAGGAGAACACACTCACCTAGGAGAACCCACTCACGTAGGAGACCCCACTAACCTAGGAGAACACACTCACCTAGGAGAACACACTCACCTAGGAGAACCCACTCACGTAGGAGACCCCACTAACCTAGGAGAACCCACTCACCTAGGAGAACCACTCACCTAGGAGAACACACTCACCTAGGAGAACACACTCACCTAGGAGAACACACTCACCTAGGAGAACCCACTCACTAGGAGACCCCACTAACCTAGGAGAACACACTCACCTAGGAGAACACACTCACCTAGGAGAACCCACTCACGTAGGAGAACCCACTAACCTAGGAGAACCCACTCACCTAGGAGAACCCACTCACGTAGGAGAACCCACTCACCTAGGAGAACCCACTCACGTAGGAGAACCCACTCACCTAGGAGAACCCACTCACGTAGGAGAACCCACTCACCTAGGAGAACCCACTCACGTAGGAGAACCCACTCACCTAGGAGAACCCACTCACGTAGGAGAACCCACTCACCTAGGAGAACCCACTCACCTAGGAGACCCCACTCACCTAGGAGAACCCACTAACCTAGGAGAACCCACTCACCTAGGAGAACCCACTCACGTAGGAGAACCCACTCACCTAGGAGAACCCACTCACGTAGGAGAACCCACTCACCTAGGAGAACCCACTCACGTAGGAGAACCCACTCACCTAGGAGAACCCACTCACGTAGGAGAACCCACTCACCTAGGAGAACCCACTCACCTAGGAGACCCCACTCACCTAGGAGACCCCACTCACCTAGGAGAACCCACTCACCTAGGAGAACCCACTCACCTAGGAGAACCCACTCACCTAGGAGGTCCCTCTCACCTAGGAGGTCCCTCTCACCTAGGAGGTCCCTCTCACCTAGGAGGTCCCTCTCACCTAGGAGGTCCCTCTCACCTAGGAGGTCCCTCTCACCTAGGAGGTCCCTCTCACCTAGGAGGTCCCTCTCACCTAGGAGGTACCTCTCACCTAGGAGGTACCTCTCACCTAGGAGGTACCTCTCACCTAGGAGGTACCTCTCACCTAGGAGGTCCCTCTCACCTAGGAGGTACCTCTCACCTAGGAGGTCCCTCTCACCTAGGAGGTCCCTCTCACCTAGGAGGTCCCTCTCACCTAGGAGGTACCTCTCACCTAGGAGGTCCCTCTCACCTAGGAGGTCTCTCTCATCTAAGAGGTCCACATCATAATGAGGGAGTGTTTTAACTAAGAATGCCTTCTTATCAAAGAGGGCCAGCGGTCCATCTGTGGTAGGAGAGCGCGAGGACTCTCACTTAGGAGCTTTCTCTCAGCAGGTAACAAGAGAGAAGTGGATGATGGTGGTTGTGTTGGGTTGTTGTTGGTGGAGATGGATGGTCAGGGGTTGAACGGGTATGATCAAATATGGTGAGGAGCAGGGGTGCGGTGGGGACAATACGGGAGCACTGTATTAACATTCGGGGTCCCAGACTATTCAACATCTTACCAGAAGATATCCGAAACACGGCTGGAACCAGTGTAGAAGCCTTCAAGAGGAAACTGGACAAGTATCTTCACCAGGTGCCAGATCAACCAGGCTGTGATGGATATGTGGGGCAGCGGGCCTCCAGCAGCAACAGCCTGGTTGACCAGGCAAGCACCATACGAGCCTGGCCCATGGCCGGGCTCAGAGAGGATATAAACTCTCGAAACTTCAAAGGTATAGGAGGGTGTACCTACCTTGAGTGTACCTGGAGGGTGGTAGTTTATGTGGTGGGTTTGGTGACTGGTCATGGGTTGGGGATCGTTAGAAGGGTGGGAGGGTGAATGGAGTGAGTACGGTGGATGGAGGGAGGAGGGTGAATGGAGTGAGTACGGTGGATGGAGGGAGGAGGGTGAATGGAGTGGGTACGGTGGATGGAGGGAGGAGGGTGAATGGAGTGAGTACGGTGGATGGAGGGAGGAGGGTGAATGGAGTGGGTACGGTGGATGGAGGGTGAATGGAGTGAGTACGGTGGATGGAGGGTGGAGGGTGAATGGGGTGGGTACGGTGGATGGAGGGAGGAGGGTGAATGGAGTGAGTACGGTGGATGGAGGGAGGAGGGTGAATGGAGTGGGTACGGTGGATGGAGGGTGAATGGAGTGAGTACGGTGGATGGAGGGAGGAGGGTGAATGGAGTGAGTATGGTTGACAGAGGGAGGAGGTAAGAGACTAGAAGCAGCCGGCAACAACCACTCTCTCACCGGCGTCCAGCCAGCAAGGACGACTCTTGTTGTTACAATGTTGGCTAGCGACTCCCTGCTGGTGTGTGTGTTGACTCTGACTGCTGCTGTGAGCCATGGGTGAGTACATTATCCTGATACACACTTGTAATGCTGTACTGTCGAATTACAGAGTTTCATGTTAAATGTTATTGGATATTATTTAAACTTTTATTTTCGTAATTGATTTCTGATTGTGTTTTCATCAAATTACTAAATATGGACATAGATTCAGAAATTTAATGTTTTCTTTCTTTAAAATTCGTCAGTCGCACGGGGTGACTGCAATTATTATTGAGTAATACTAATGACTTCTCAAAGAAATTAAGTAATTTAATGGTTATCCTTCGTCTGTTATTTAATATATATTGTGTAATAATTATTTCTTTATGTATTGAAAATAGTCAGCATTTTTTAAAAAAATATGAAATATATGAAAGGTATTAGTATCGGTATCTATATCGGCAAATATTTGGTATCATCCTGTCCCTAGAAGAGTGTTAGCCATTAGTTGTCTTGTCATGGAAATACCCTGAAGACGAAGTGTTAGTCACTTTTTGTCACCATGTTACTAACCATCTATATAACCTAAGAACATAAGTAAGAAGGAACACTGAAGCAGGCCTACTGGCCCATGCGAGGCAGGTCCAATTCTCCCACCGGCTTAAGCCAATGTCTTATCCTAGTCAGGTCAGTCACATTCACTTAAGGAAGGAGCACGGCATCTGACCTAGTAGCACAAGCTAGTCATGTCCAACTCACACCCACCTACACCCACTCATGTATTTATCTAACCACTCATCCACAACTCTATTACCAAACCAGTGCTTTCCTATATCCTTCCTGAATCTGAATTTTTCCAACTTAAAACCATTGATGCGTCATAGATCTGTAAATTAGGGTATGTAATTTAAATTATTGTGTTTTAAATATGTGTACTTTAAATTAACGTGTTGATCACACCAGTAATAAACATTAAGATCTGAAATATTTCTATTTTTATCTGCCTCTTCGTTGAAAGTTGCATGTCGGCCATTTTCTCTAATGTTTTTGTTTGTTTATTTGCACGTAAACAAACATTTTTATGTTAAAGTAGTATATCCAAATTCGGAACTACTTTGCTGTATCTCAGAACAAATGTAAGAACCATTCCTGTATTGCGCAGTAGGTTGGTGGAGAGAACCATACAGGAAGGTATTGCTGTAATACCACTTGAAAGTGAAAGGGAAACCTGTTAAAGATTCTGCACTCTGATAGAAATGTTTGTCTTTTTATTTGTCCCATGAATTTTTTTTCACATTCATTTTATATTCAAAATACAGTTATTTTCATGTCACCTTAAAGGATCTTGTTCCAATAACATTTCCTTTTCAACTAAGCAGACCTGGTCTATCCCCAGGCCTCTGGTGTTGTGATCACCAGATCCATTAAACACTCTCTGTGATAGTGATTATTTCATCGCCCACTGCCTGTATGTAACTTCTGGTGAACTATGCGGCTTGTACCTTTGGGTTTACCCAGCCTTGTGTTGCTTCTTCAAGGTCTCTGGCTGGTTGCTAGGTGGACCTGTGTTGGGCGTCCGCCCTTGAGGGACATCAGGCATGGCAGTGTTCGAGCGTTAATGACATACAGGAATGCTTTTAGCACACAAGGCTGAGCTTTGTATTTAGTATCGGGGGACGAGACGTCTCAGTAAATAATAAATTTCAATGCGTTTTTTTATGCGAATAGGAAAATATGAGGTAAATCTTGTGTTGACTGTAACACTGACTGTAATACTGACTTGGTTGACTGTAACACTGTGTTGACTGTAATACTGATTGTGTTGACTGTAATACTGATTGTGTTGACTGTAATACTGACTGTGTTGACTGGAATACTGACTGTGTTGACTGTAATACTGACTGTGTTGACTGTAATACTGACTGTGTTGACTGTAATACTGACTGTGTTGACTGTAATACTGACTGTGTTGACTGGAATACTGACTGTGTTGACTGGAATAATGGCTGTTAATTGTAATATTGAATGGTAGACTGGAATAATGACTGTATTGTCCGGAAAAGTGTTAACGATATTGACTGGGAAAGTGATTGTGTTGACAAAAAGAGTGACTGTGTTGCCTAGTATAATGACTGATGACAAGAGTTGTAAATGTGTTGACTAGGATAGATACTGTATTAAATGGAATAGTGACTATGTTGACTGGAATAGTAATTGTCTAAACTGGAATAGCCATAGTGATGAGCGGAAAAATGACTGTGTTGAATAAAATATTGAGATCGTTGACCAGAATAGTGACTCTGTTGGCAGGAATATTGAGTGTTGGCAGGAATATTAAGTGTTGGCAGGAATATTGAGTGTTGGCAGGAATATTGAGTGTTGGCAGAAATATTGAGTGTTAACAGGAATATTGAGTGTTGACAGGAATATTGAGTGTTGGCAGGAATATTGAGTGTTGGCAGGAATATTGAGTGTTGGCAGGAATATTGAGTGTTGGCAGGAATATTGAGTGTTGGCAGGAATATTGAGTGTTGGCAGGAATGGTGACTGTTGAGTGGAATATAGAGTATTGACTGAACTGTGATGACTGCACAAGTGACTGTTTTAATCCGTCTGAAGTTATCGTCTGAGATTATCGTCTGATATTATCGTCTGTGGTTATCATCTGAAGTTATCGTCTGAGGTTATCGTCTGTGGTTATCGTCTGTGGTTATCGTCTGAGGTTATCGTCTGTGGTTATTGTCTGTGGTTATCGTCTGTGGTTATCGTCTGTGGTTATCGTCTGAGGTTATCGTCTGTGGTTATCGTCTGAGGTTATCGTCTGTGGTTATTGTCTGTGGTTATCGTCTGTGGTTATCGTCTGTGGTTATCGTCTGAGGTTATCGTCTGTGGTTATCGTTTGAGGTTATCGCCTGAGGTTATCGCCTGAGGTTATCGTTATTGTTTTGCTTCTTGTGAGTAAATCTTTAATTATCGTCACTTTAATAATTCGTAAGGTTGATATTAAAATAGCGCTGTCACCGAGCCATAAATGTTAAGTGAACAAATGTTATAATATATCTTAATGTTCAGAATATATATAAAACGACACTTTACAGAAAAACAAACACTTATTAAAGTGTCGTTTTACTGAAAAATAAACACTTATTACAGTGCCTTTTTAATGAGAAAAATACTTAAACAGAAATGTCTTTCTTAATTTTTACTCTTGTTTCAATGTCTAAATATCTAGAAGATATTTCTCTTTAGTAATCTAGAGAATATTTATGGTCAGTATTCTAGAGGTTATTGCTGGTTATTAATATAGAGAATATTCCTGGTTATTAATCTAGATAATATTCCTGGTTATTAGTCTAGACGATATTCCTGGTTATAGGTCTATAGAATATTTCTGTTTTGAAAATTATTTCAAAATATAATTTGCTTAATAATTTATATAAGTGAATATAGAGCCTATAATTATTAGTGTTGCTAGAAGTGATAAATATTGTCATGGTATTGTTATAAAAGTTTCTAGCATCATTACTAATATTTATAGCACTTATAAATTACAGTTCTAGCAATAGTTACTTTTTTTATTTACATCGTTATCAGCTGGCAATATTAAGCTTATTAATTATATTAGGTGTAAAAACTAATAAATATGATAGGGATAAAAATAATAATGCAACTATTTAGAGCAGATTTACACAATTATCTACAAGATAAATTAGAAGCAGTTATAATAGTTTATATTAGCATTTATTAAATAATAAATAATTAAGGAAGCAAAAGAAGTAATATTCTTATTACTAGCTGCAATAGTAGATAATAAAATTTTCATTACAAGTGTTGGTAATAGTTCGCACAATGGATTCCTTTAGTTATAATAGTAATCTAATACTAATAGTCATAGTAAAAATTGTCAGGAGTAATTTTACCAGGATCAGATAACAATAATGATAATATCTGGCATACTTGTTGTTAGAAAAAGTACCGCTTAATTTATTAATGAAGTTAACTGTAATAAAAATCATAGTGACGGAAGTAGTTTCATATAGTGATGATAAAAGTCAAAGCAATAAGTAGTTACCTTGACTAACACTAATAGTTACTGAAGTAATTATTTATGGTAGCTTTAAGTCTTATAAGTGATTCGATGAACAAGAAGTATATATATAAATAAATTTAATAAATATTAAAAATGAATGAAAGCTCGAACAGAGAAGAATATATTTTTTTTAATATACAATTTGTTAATGTATAAACTGAGAAGCGTAAGGGCCAACAAAGAATTTTCATAGATCATCTTTGGTGAGTTCTGTCGATTTTTTACGCTGATTCCAAAACCATTATCATTTTTTTCTATTGCGGATAGTTGCTGATATACATTCATCACAATTTCCGGTTCTATTCTAGGCAAACTCAGCAGCCTTTAATAAGTGGATATTTTATTTTATTTTGCGTTGAATTATAACGAGCTTAAAACCCTTACTTATAATATGTAGAAACCCACGTATATTCGTATATATTTTGGGGTAAGTACTCAAACATGATTCTCTATCTAATACTTTCCAAAACATGCATCTTTTTTATATTTTAAGGATTAAACGTTTGGTCGGTCATCAGGATGAAGTTCTCGTAAATTAGTAACGTTCTAGGTGCAGTTTTGAGGGTTGCTGACGCCTTCAGTCTAGAACTCTGTTGAGGGAAGGTGGGCGGCTAAGGTAATGCACTCACAAAACAGTTGATTCTAGCCATTTTGGCGTCTGTTCAAGGACACGTCCATTGTTTGAACAGAACCAGACATGAGATACTTCCAAAACAGATCGTCTATATTAATCATCAGTGGTAAAAAAAAAAAGAGAAATCAATTATTTACGTCTCACCATATTTAATCATCCGTCTCATTTCACCACTGAATCACGGTACCTTGGAAAACTATTTGGGGAATTTCTAGTGATCAAAAAGAGCCAGATCTCGACTATTTCTCGATACGTTCTTCTGTATAAATTTTGGAGAGCAAGACACGATCCAAATAGTTCTCATTCCCAGCTTTTAGGTAGCCACAAATACGATCATTTTACCTATTTTCCACTAATATTCATAAATCAAAACGCAGGCAAAAACATCATTGTGAACCAGTTAACTATCAATGAATTCCCCTCCCCTTCCTCTCTCTCTCTCTCTCTCTCTCTCTCTCTCTCTCTCTCTCTCTCTCTCTCTCTCACTCGTTCCTAAGCCGTTTCTATGGCGGAATAATCCTCACTTAATGAACTTAAAACGTCTCATATTTGTTAAGTTTTCTTTAAAATGTAAAATTACAATAAGTTTTACCTATAAATTTGATCTAGGCTAAAGCATCGTGATATATATTTTGAAACTTGCAACTGAGCTTGAGAATAAGATAAGATGTATAAATATTAACTAACACATTATTAATTAATGGAAACTGAAAAATAAAATTTTAATTAAAAAATGTTGGAAAAACTATTGGTAAAACTATTGGTAAATATTGGTAAAACTATTTATGTTTGAATTAAATTTCTCCTATATATTTGATACCTTGGTGTATCCCATTTTCTGTAATGATATTCTCACCTATGATGGACTTGGGAGCTTATTTAGTAAATGCAGTCATCTTCCTCCTTGATTTCATTTGATGTGGGATTTCGTAATGGCTGAAGGGCCAAACTTACTGGTTATTCATTACTGGAGCAGAATACCCAACAATTTTCTTAGCGATTTTAGCGTATAGTCTACAATTGCTTTGTTCAATGATCTCAGTGGTCTGGTGGAGCATCAGAGCGGCCACCAGTATGGTCCTGTGGCTGCCACAGTCCTCCACTGGTCACTTAAAGTGCTCTCTGATACCAACGAGTTACTTAGGGCATTCGTCGCCCAGCTCTCGCCGCAGCAGGTTGTCTGGTGCTGGCCTCTGGTGGTGACAACAGAGACCTTGGATATTTTCACTACAAAATGGCGACGGCGTTCAGACGGAGGATAAACACTGTATGTGTTGAGTTAGTAAAAGAGGCTGTGTACCCTTCGACGGCAGCTGTTATCTTGCCCACCGTTCTACGAGACGTTTATGGATTAGATAATGAGGACATCTATGGGATTGCGCTCAATGGGAGTACAAGAATCTTCGTGAAACTGTCGTCCACCGGCGTTTATGAGAGGTTGGTGGAGAAATATGAGGAAGTATGCATGCCTATCAATGCTACCTTGGAAGTGAAACTCAAAGATGTTTCTAAGCACTATACATATGTCAAAATTCTTAATTTGCCGTTCGAAGCGGATGAGCAAGACATCCGGCATGTTTTCAAGGATTATGGAGTCATCCACTATGCAACGATGGGACGATGGACTGAAGGAATCTATGAGGGATTCCCGGAAGGTTCCTTTACCCTCAAGATCACCCTGAGGCGGGCCATACCGTCTTTTGTGGTTTTGGAGGAGTTTAGAACTCAAGTTTATGTGGTTCCTATGGACATATTGCTGCAGAGTGTGACAGGAGGCAGGGACAGCAATATGGTACAAGGAATGTGGTGAATGTTACGGAAGTGGAGCCTACTGTACGGGTTGAGGAAGTGGTAGTGGCGCCCAAAGGCACATGGAGTGAGATTGTGAAAGGCCCGGAGGAGATATGTCGTACTTTGCCAACTGTGTCGCAGGACACAGCGGTGCTGGAGACAGCAGTACAGAGGAGTGCTGTAGATTTGGAAGATGCTGCTTTACCGGAGGAATTGCGGGGATTTTTGGATACTCCCCAGGATGGGGGAGTTTTGGAAGCCAGTGAGGCTGCGGTGAAGTTAATGGGTGCTGAGGGGGGGTGTTGGGTGATGGGGCTGAGTCAAGCTGTTTGGATATACAGGAGGTGCAGGTAACAGTGCACAGGGAGGATAGTGGGTCGAACATGGATATTAGTTCTGAATCACGGAAGCGATCCATGGTAGTGTCAGATGAGGAAGTCCTGACGCCTGGCCAAAAGTCAGGCAAGAAGATATGGGTGGAGGCACCACAAACGGGACAAGGAGGGGTGCAGAGGGCAGAAAAGGTAAAGGGTGTGCAGGACAACAGTAAGGTTACTGAAGCCCAGAAAAGCACGAAGCAGAAAGTATGTAAGTCAAAAGGAAAGCCACCTCTATCTTATTCAAGTGTATCTTGTTTAACGTGAATGGTCTGAAGGCCGAGGTTAAGAGGAAATGGGTTGAGGTGACTTTGCGACGACATGCGGTGGACATAGGCTTCTTACAGGAGCACAATTTCAGGTATGGTAGAGATTTGTTGTTGCAAGGGTATAAAGTGTATGCGGGTAGCTCGGGAAGCTTCAAGGGAGGGGTTGCGGTAGTAGTGAGGGAGTCCAGTCCCTTTCAGTTGTTGACCTAAAATCAACTTCTCAACCTCATCCACTTTTTTCGATCTTTGTTTCGTTAACAAATTAACCCCTTTTGCAACATTAGCTTCCTTGATCTCATTTCTCTGTGCCAGGATAGTGCCGATAGTAGATGGAGTTTTATTGTACATCCTGGCAAGATCACTCAGAGGGAGGGGAGGGGAGGATAGTCAGAGTTCATGGGTATGGGGGTGAGAGTTACTTTCATGGGAGTATATATGCCAGCTGTAAGAAATAAACGGATTAAGGAGGATTTTGTGAGGGATCATTTAGTTTATTTCATGGGAGGTTTAGCTGAGGTTACGATAATTGGGGGCTACTGGAACTGTGTAATTAGGAAGAAGGATGTGAACCCGTGAAGCTGGGTGTGTCTTAAGTATTTTGAGGGATGTGTTGGGAGTGCAGGGATGGTTGATGTGGTGGGGGTGGGTGGGGTGTGGATCATACCTTTGTCCGACGGGATACGCTGCACGCTTGGACAGAGTTTATTGTCACGGGTGGTAACGGTGGGGGAGATTGGGTATGTAGGCGTGGGCTTTTCAGATCATGAGGGTGTATTGGTGGAGGTAGGATGGGAGGAATGGTGAAATGGTACCCCGGTTATTGGAAACTCAATGTGAAGCTTTTGGGGGGTGAGGAGGGAAGGGATGCTTTTGAAGAATGGTGGGAGAAAGTATGGGACAAAGGGAAGCTGGAGAAAGATGTACTAAAATGGTGGGAGCAATGTGCGAAACCGGGCATTAGAGACTTTTATAAGGTAAGGGGAAGAGAGGAAAAGCAATGGAAATATGGTTTACAGAAGTATTTGGAGGGGCTGCTTGAGCTTTGCTATGAGAGAGGAAGGAGCACACAGGTGGAAGAGGTGGGAGTTATAAAGGGACAGTTGGAGAGATACAAAACGGCGGTTCAATGCGATACGTTTGCATGGGGGTATGGACGATGTCTTGTGGGGCGACAAGCCTTCGACAACTGTTTTGCGGTCATTTCGGCAGAGGAGGACGGGTATGACGGTGATGGGGCTGGAGGTAGATGAGGATGTGGAAGGATACGTCCGGGGACAGAAGATGAAATCGACTGAGGCTATGAGTCTATTTTTGGCTCAGAGGTTTAAGCAATACTTGCAAAGGGTGTGGGTGGAGGAGGGAGAAGGGAGTCATTGTAGATGGTATACGACAGGTGTTGGGAGACGAAGATAGGACCGGCATGGAAGGGGTATAAGTGAAGAAGAGGTGTGGTTGGCTGTGAAAAGCATGAGTTTGAGGAAAGCGCCGGGTCTGGATGGGATACCGAACGACTTTTATATGGAGCATTGGGGTGTAATAAGAGAGTGTCTGGTACGATTAATGAATTGTATGAAAGAGACTGGGTGTTTGGGAACAACTCAGCACACGGGGTTATAGTATTAGTTAAAAGAGGGAGGCAGGAAATCAATTAGTGATTATAGGGGCTTGTCCATGATGTGTGCTGACTATAAAATATTTTCTAAGGTGCTAGGGAATAGGATGAAGAGGGTTTTAGAGAGGGTGATTGAGGCTGGGCAATATGGTATACCTGGACGGAGTATGAATTAGGGGCATGCAAGGATACGGGACTTCATTGAAAATAGTATGGGGGGTGGTGTGCTGGCTTTAGATTGGAAGGCTGCGTATGATAGTGTTGACAGAGAAATGTTGTGGATGATAATGAGAAAGCAAGGTTTTGGTGATGAGGTAGTTGAATGGGCTAAGTTGTTGTATAAGGATGCGAGTGTGGGGGTACAAGTAAATGGTTTGGTGGGTAGGGAAGTGCGAATGGAGAAGGGTTTGGCAGGGTGCCCCCTTTTCGCAGATCCTTTTGCGTGCTTGCAGAACCCGCTGTACAGCCTGATTGAGGTGGGAGTAGGGGAGGGAAAAGAGGTTCTGGAGCATGGGTCTGGCATTGTGGGATATGTGGATGACACAACTGTGTTGGTCGGGGGTGAGGAGGGTCTAAGAAACGTGGGCCGGATTCTTGGCAGGGCGACGGGTTTAGCCATTAATACTACTAAGTCTAAGCTGTTGGAGGTGGGTTCATGGGTGGGGGTGGCATGGGGAAGAGTTTTGGATGGACTGTCGTAGGGAGGGTAAAGATCTGTGGTGTTATTTTTATGGGAGATGTCTGTGAGGCTCGGAGAGTGAATGCTGAGGAGGTTGTGGGGGACGGTTTTAAGGAGGATGGGAGGGTGGAGAACGGGGGAGTTAACATTACAGCAAAGGGTGGTAGTGGTTAATACATTAGTGTATAGTAGTTATGGTATGTGGCGGTGGTTTTCGTGTGTTGAGTGGGGATGTGCTAGAATTAGAAAGAAAGGTTTTGAGATTTGTGTGGGGTTTTGGAAAGCATTGGTTAAATAAGGAGGTTGTTATGACAAGGCGGGGTTTGGGGGGTCTGGGGCTCATAAACGTTAGGAGTCATCTTATGGGCATGTATGTAAAGTATTGCTATCTACGGAAAGGGGGACCGGGAAGAAGGGTGGAAAGGGTTATGAATGAATTGACACGGTGGTGGAGGGGAAGGACTTGTTGAAGTGTGGTGATATGTTGAGAAGTATTTTGGCAGTGAGGGACCCTCGGAGTGTTACAGCAAGGGCAATGGGGAGGGTTGGGGAGGGTGCTGATGTGGTGGTAGGGGAGGCAGTGTTCCCAGTATATAACTGGAGGGGAATATGGGGTGGGTTGCGAGGTTTGCGGCTGAAGACGAGGGGGAGAGAGGTGGTATATAGGTTTTTGCATGGGGTAGTTGCATCAAGGGCAGTGCTATATAAAATGGGGTTGGCAGTGATGCCATTTGTGATAGGTGTGGTGAGGAGGATACTGCATACCATGCTGTATATTTTGAAAGCTTAGGGAGACTTAGGGAATGGTTGGGAGGTGATCTGTTTGATGGGGGGAGGAGGAATAAATGCTTTGAGGGTTCTGAGTTTAGATATTGGTGGGGTGCATGAGGATGTAAGGAGAGCACTCATGTATGTGGCAGTTGATTACGTGTATGTTTCATGGATTTTGCGGGGGGAACAGGGAGGAGTTCGAGTAAAGGCTATTGCGGCTTCGATGTATAGAACAAAATGCAGGAATAGGTTGTTGTATGGTGCAGGGTGGGATAGGTTTTTCCTGACAGTTACAGAAGTATGACAGTGGGCAGACTTTTAGAAGTGGGGAGGTGGGAGGGAGAGGAGGGTGAAGCTGAAAGTGACTGGACTCTCGAAGGGGGGATTTTTGGTGTGTGCGGGCGTATGTGCTTTCTTATATTGAAAAGAGAATGGACGGATATGTGTGTGGGGGGTGATTGTGACGGAGAACTTACTTGGATGCCCTGGTTTTTGGGGCGCCAAGGATGGACCTTTAGAATTTTGTAAGTACTATATGGTTTGAAAGTGTGTGTGTTACTGATCAAGGACTTCTGACGGGGGGGGGAGGGATTAATGGGATTTTTTTGGGAAATATAGAGGTGGCTTTCCTAGTTTTGTGTAATAACTGTATAAGGTAAGCATGTCATGTTGGTCAAGACAGTGGCCGGTTGGGTCATGTTATTATGTATGACAATGTATATAGGATGATGTTATATTTTTTTTTTGTTTTAGTCACGTGATAAAAGTGACTTAGTGGTTCCCTTATGACATGTAATGTACGGTGTCGAGTTTAGACATGTACTTTGTTGTAGACATGGAGAGACATAATAACCTGTTATGTCTTAATGTTCTAAGGTTGTTTGAATATTCAAAGTTAAGGGGGGAGACAGGAGGGGTAACAGTAGGGCCTGAAATTTAATTTGAGGTATCTATTTAGAAATGCAGGATAAATAAGCTGAACTTTATAGTAATGTTTACTGTTTTTGTCTCTGTTTGGTATGGAGAAACAGGAGAACTGGAGTAATCCTGCCACGTTTGGTGTCCTATGTGTTATTTTTTGTTACTACACATGTGTGTTGGTATGTGTAGGTATGGAAAAATATAAAAGCTGTACAATATGTAGGGTGCTTTGGGTGGGTTGTGGGTGGGGGATTATGAGGGTACATCTAGGAAGTTACCCTGGAGGAGGTTTAGATTGCATATATAGGCTTGTTTAGTTCAGGTGTAAAGGAGGTGGATTGTAAAGAAATGTGCTGATTTTTATTATGTTCAGAGGTGTGGTTCTTGGTATGTATAATGTTAAGATTGATACAATTGCAACTTATGTGTAATGTGTTTTTTTTAATAAAATAAAAAAAAAAAAAATTGCTTTGTCTAAGCAATAAGAAATGCTTCTCCTGGTTAACATACTAGTATATTTATGTAAATAAAAAAATTGCTTTAGGGTCCACTGTTTTCATAACCATATGTACTCCAAAAGTGTACATATACTTAGAATTCAATTTAAGCTCCATTATTAGCTAAACATCATCCTTAGTTGGTGGTGAACAGGTTTCATGCAGCCTTTAAAGATCCTCTGTGCAATCGATAAGCTATACAAAGAATTAGCAAACCAACTTATGTTTATAAAGAGAATATCTGAGCTGAGCCGGGAGTATCTGCATCAGATAAACTATCTCAAGAAGTGAAGAACCATGGTAGTAAAACTACCATTTTTTTACAGTTGAATATAAACCATCAACGATCATTTACATACGTATTTATTTATGCACTGTCATTATTGTATGTGCGTGTGTGTTTGTGCGTGAGCATATGTTTGTGTATGTGTGCGTTCGTGTGCGTGTGCAGGAGTGTGTTCACTCATCTATTTGTGGTCGAGTCTTAGCTCCTGGGCCCGTCTCTTTTCTCTAGCCCACTCTCTCCACGGCTCCAAGAGCCTTATCGTTTATCTTCTTAGTTCTAAGTGTGAATCCTGCCTCTACTACTTCACTCTCCAGATTGTTCCACTCCCTGGCAACTCTAAGCTTTAATGAAGAAATACTTCCTAACATCCCTATAGCTCATCTGAATTTTTAACTTCCAGTTGTGTCTCCTTGTTTCCGTGTCCCATCTCTGAAACATTCTGACCCTTGTGTGTGTGTGTGTGTGTGTGTGTACTCACCTATTTGTGGATGCAGGGGTCGATTCATAGCTCCTGGCCCCGCCTCTTCACTGATTGATACTAAGTCCTTTCTCTCCCTGCTCCATGAGCTTTATCAAACCTCGTCTTAAAACTATGTATGGTTCCTGCCTCCACTACGTCCCTTTCTAGGCTATTCCACTTCCTGACAACTCTATATCAGAAGAAATACTTCCTAACATCTCTTTACCTCATAGGAGTCTTCAACTTCCAACTGTGATCCCTTGTTTCTGTGTCTCCTCTCTGGAACATCTTGTCTCTGTCCACCTTATCTATTCCTCGTAGTATTTTATATGTCGTTATCATGTCTTCCCTAACCCTCCTGTCCTCTAGTGTCGTCAGGCCGATTTCCCTTAACCTTTCTTCGTAGGACAATTCCCTTAGCTCTGGGACTAGTCTTGTTGTTGCAAACCTTTGCACTTTCTCTAGTTTCTTGACGTGCTTGACCAGGTGTGGGTTCCAAACTGGTGCTGCATACTCCAGTATGGCCCTGACGTATATGGTGTACAGAGTCTTGAACGATTCCTTAGTGAGGTATTGGACCGCTATTCTTAGGTTTGCCAGCCGCCCGTATGCTGCAGCAGTTATCTGATTGATGTGTGCTTCAGGAGATGTGCTCGGTATTATACTCACCCAAAGATCTTTTTCCTTGAGTGAGGTTTGCAGTCTTTGGCCACCTTTGCCCTTCCCCGATCTTCATGACTTTAAGTTTGGCAGGGTTAAATTCAAGGCGCCAGTTACTGGACCAGGCTTGTAGCCTGTCCAGGTCTCTTTGTAGTCCTGCCTGATCCTCGACTGATTTAATTCTTCTCATTAACTTCACATCATCTGCAAACAGGGACACTTCTGAGTCTATCCCTTCCGTTATGTCATTCACATATACCAAAAACAGTACCGGTTCCAGGACTGACCCTTGTGGAACCCCACTCGTCACAGGTGCCCACTCTGACACCTCGTCACATACCATGACTCGTTGTTGCTTCCCTGTCAGATATTCTCTGATCCATTGCAGTGCCTTTACTGTTACGTGTGCCTGATCCTCTAGCTTTTGCATTAACCTCTTGTGAGTAACTGTGTCGAACGCCTTCTTGCAGTCCAAGAAAATGCAGTCTATCCACCCCTCTCTCTCGTGTCTTACTTCTGTTATCTTGTCATAAAACTCCAGTAGGTTTGTAACACAGAATTTTCCTTCCCTGAAACCGTGCTGGTTGTCGTTTATAAGCTTGTGTCTTTCTAGGTGCTCCACCACTCTCCTCCTGATGATCTTCTCCATGACTTTGCATACTATACACGTCAGTGACACAGGTCTGTAATTTAATGCCTCATGTCTGTCTCCTTTCTTAAAAATTGGGACTACATTTGCCTTCTTCCACACCTCAGGTAGTTGCCCAGTTTCAGTGGATGTGTTGAAGATTTTTGTTAGTGGCACACTCAACATCTCTGCTCCCTCTCTAAGGACCCACGGAGAAATGTTATCAGGTCCCGCCGCTTTTGAGGTATCGAGTTCACATAGCAGCTTCTTAACTTCCTCCTCGGTTGTGTGTATTTCATCCAGCACTTGTTGGTATACCTCCCTATTCTGAATTCCTGGAGTCCTTCCTGTCTCCTCTGTAAAGACTTCTTTAAATCTCATGTTGATCTCCTCACATGCCTCTTGATTGTTTCTTGTGAACTCCCCACCTTCCTTCCTCAGCCTGATTACCTGGTCCTTGACTGTTGTTTTCCTCCTGATGTGGCTATACAACAGCTTTGGGTCAGACTTGACTTTTGATGCTATATCATTTTCGTATTGTCGCTGAGCCTCCCTTCTTACTTGTGCATATTCGTTTCTTGCTCTTCGGCTAATCTCTTTATTTTCCTGGGTCCTTTGTCTTCTGTACTTTTTCCATTCTCTAGTGCACTTAGTTTTTGCCTCCCTACACCTTTGGGTGAACCAAGGACTCGTTCTGGTCTTCCCATTACTTCTGTTTCCCTTGGGGACAAACCTCTCCTCTGCCTCTTTGCATTTGGTTGTCACATATTCCATCATTTCTTTTACTGGTTTTCCTGCCAATTCTCTCTCCCATTGAACGTCTTGTAGGAAGTTTTTCATGCTTGTGTAGTCCCCCTTTTTGTAGTTTCGTTTCTCCCTTCCTATTCCTGCTCCCCTCTCCACTTGTAGCTCAACTATATAATCAAAACACAAAACGAAATGATCACTAGCTCCAAGGGGCCTTTCATACGTGATATCCTCGATGTCCGAACTACTCAGGGTGAATACTAGGTCCAGTCTTGCTGGATCATCCTCACCTCTCTCTCTGGTAGTGTGTGTGTGTGTGTGTGTGAACAAACCTTCCCACCCACTCATATATACATGAAAACGCATGTAAATACATCTTGTGCAAACACTCCTCGCACCACACACACTCCCGCACACGCACACAAACATACACACAAGGTGACGGCAGTAAGACAAGAGAGAGAGGGGTGGGTAGATTGCATTTTCTTGGACTGTAAGAAGGCGTTTGACACAGTTCCACACAAGAGATTAGTGCAAAAGCTGGAGGACCAGGCAGGGATGACAGGGAAGGCACTACAATGGATCAGGGAATACCTGTCAGGAAGACAACAGCGAGTCATGGTACGTGGCGAGGTGTCAGAGTGGGCGCCTGTAACGAGCGCGGTTCCACAGGAATCTCATCCTAGGACCGGTGCTGTTTCTGGTATTTGTGAACGACTTGACGGAAGGAATAGACTCCGAAGTGTCCCTGTTTGCAGATGATGTGAAGTTGATGAGAAGAATTCAATCGGAGGAGGACCAGGCAGAACTACAGAGGGATCTGGACAGGCTGCAGGCCTGGTCCAGCAACTGGCTCCTGGAATTCAACCCAACCAAGTGCAAAATCATGAAGATTTGGGAAGGGCAAAGAAGACCACAGACGGAGTATAATTTAGGGGGCCAGAGCCTACAAACCTCACTCAATTAAAAGGACCTTGGGGTATGTATAACACCGGGCACATCTCCTAAGCCGCACATCAACCAAATAACTGCTGCAGCATATGGACGCCTGGCAAACCTAAGAACAGCATTCTGACATCTTAATAAGGAATCATTCAGGGCCCTGTACACTGTGTACGTTAGGCCCATACTGGAGTATGCAGCGCCATCTGCATAAATTCTTCTCACCGAATTAACAACGTTCGTCAACAACTGCCTGGCTGGGCGAATCCCAGAAGAAATTAAACCTTTCTTTTTTGGAGCCTCATTATGCGCTTTGAAGAAGAAGGATGGGGGAATCAGACCCATTGCTGTTCGTAACGCCCTTCGCCGTCTCGTTGCCAAAGCAGCAGTAAGGAACATTCGGCTAGAAGCTGCCAGTTTACTCCAGCCACACCAACTGGGCTTTGGGGTCTCTCAAGGCAGTGAAGCCGTAGCTCACGCGGCAAGGGCCTACATCAGGGACCTACCAGAAGACAAGGCCATAGTCAAACTTGATTTTAGAAATGCCTTTAATATGGTGAAGAGACATGTGGTCTTGCCGGCCGTTTGGGATAAATTCCCCAGTCTTTTTCCCTTCATTTCAGCTGGCTACAGCAAACCCTCTACTCTTTTGTTTAGCGAACATGAAATTCCCTCATCAAAGGGTGTTCAGCAGGGTGATCCACTTGCTCCACTTCTCTTCTGCTTGGCAGTAAGAGAACTAACTTCCAGCCTATGCAGCGAGCTCAACATCTGGTACCTGGATGATGGCACTCTGGCAGGTACTGGAGTCCCTGTTAGAGAAACTACAGCTGATGAAAACACAGAGAGAAGCCTAAGGACTCATCCTTAATCTCTCCAAGTGTGAGGTTATCACAACAAACCAGGAAATAATCAATGCTGTGCGAACAACCACTCCGCTGGGTCACCAGGCCATCGACACGGTCCTCAAGGACAAAGTGAATGACCTGAAGCGAATGGAGGAGAGAAAAAGCGATTTTGATGCCCATGATGCCCTGTATCTCCTCACAAGGTGTCTTACTATGCCAAGACTCGCTTACATCTTGAGGTGCGCACCCTGTTTTGACAACCCAACACTTGACGAGTATGACGCACACCTGAGATCAACCTTTAGGAAGGCAATGGGTGCAGGCAACCCTCCCAGTGCGACTGGGAGGTATAGGGGTGCGCAAAGCAACGCAGGTAGCTTTACCTGCATTTCTGTCACCGTGTTTGGCTTCCAGTGGATTAGTCAAGACGATTATCCCCGAACGCTTGAGAGGTGTGGTGAGAGCTCAAGACCCCAGGTTCACGGAAGCAGCCGTGCAGTGGGACACCCCTGCAGACTCCTCCAGTAGACCAGCTCCTCCCAAAGAGCACAAACAGGCCCACTGGGACAAACTGATCATGGAAAAAATCGCCAACACAATGCTCACTAACGCTTCAGGAAAGGACAAAGCTCGTCTCCTAGCGGTGAAGGCACCACACTCAAGAGATTTCCTTCTAGCTGTTCCCAATTCCTCCCTGGACACTCGACTCGACCCACAGGCCATTCGGATTGGTGTTGCTCTTCGCCTAGCCGCCCCCATACTCACCGAACATAGGTGTATATGCGGCAGGGCGACGGCTAATCAATTTGGACTTCATGGTCTTGTGTGTCACACATCAGAAGGGAAGTATGCTAGACATGAAGAGGTGAACGACATCATAAAGAGAAGCCTCGCCACAGCCCGTTGCCCAGCTCAACGGGAACCCCAAGTGCAGAGGTCTGATGGAAGTCAAAAGCTTCCTGATGGAGCCACTATGCTACCCTGGAAGGATGGTAAGCAGATTGTTTGGGACTACACCTGTGCCGCCACAATGGCAGACACCTACTTGCCATACTCCGTAGCTGAAGGGGGTGGAGCTGCCAGCCACAGGGAGACCCAGAAGACCCGCAAATATGAAGGCCTTTCCCCTTGCTATAACTTCATCTCAATAGGGTCAGAGACCCTTGGAGCATGGGGCAAGTGTGCTCTAAATTTTCTCAAAGAGCTGGGTGAAAAACTCATCATAGAAACCAAGGACCACAGGGCGGCCAACTTCCTCTTTCAGAGAGTCAGTGTTGCGATCCAGAGGGGAAATGCCGGCAGCATTCTGGGCACGCGACCCACTGCCGGGGAGCTGGACGAAGTATTTGTGATGTAGCTCTGAGTTGTTATCTATGTTGTTTTACTCCCTATTATATTCTTGTCAATGTATTTTGTCAATGTATTTTGTCTTTAAATAAAGTATTAATAAAATATAGGGGTGGTAGGAGAAATTTTTCAAACAGCTTTAGGGAGAACTTTGAGTTTTCCCTGAAGCAAGTTTATTCTTTCCTCTGAGGATGAGGGTCACCAAGACAGTTCCAGAGGTGGTACCTCCCTATATATATATATATATATATATATATATATGCTAGGAATTCAAGAGCAGGCGAAATATTCACAAACATATATATATTATATATATATATATATATATATATATATATATATATATATATATATATATATATATATATATATATATATATATATATATATATATATATTAGTGTTTTATATTATAATATAGTATTATTTATAATATACTATACTGTTTGTTGAGCTAGTACACCAAACAGGGAGTAGAATGAAATTAGCTTAGATGCGTCCACACCACCTATGTCCTTGGGTAGCGAGTACAACATTCAGTCCTACTGGGACGCTACTCTTAAGGATGGTGTGGTTCAATGGACTAGAGCGTCATTTGTTTTCGCTCATTCATGAGGCGGGCCAAAGGATCATGGGTTCGACCCCTGGCTAGTGCAGTGTAGTTATTGATCAATACCACTCGTTCGTGGTTACAATAATATATATATATATATATATATATATATATATATATATATATATATATATATATGTATAATGTATATATATATATATATATATATATATATATATATATATATATATATATATATATATATATATATATATATATATATATATATGTATATATATATATATACATTATACATATATATATATATATATATATATATATATATATATATATATATATATATATATATATATATATTATTGTAACCACGAACGAGTGGTATATAATATATATATATATATATATATATATATATATATATATATATATATATATATATATATATATATATATACTACTCTTAGAAAATTTCCGCTCACCTTTCCAGTTGCTGCCTTGCAACATTGCATAGCTTACGTGAGCTAAAGATTTCAACCCCTCGGGTTTGTCGTGCATAATTAGGATCGATTGTCTGCTGGGTGCGTCATTTTTGTAGGATTTGGTGGTCCTGTGTATTAGAGCGTCATGTGGTTTTCGTTCACCATGAGGCGGCCAAAACAAAATGGTTTTGAATCCTTGGATAGTCGCAGTGTTGTTAATATCAATGTGGCCCTATAAAGAAAAACTTTCATAATCATTCACTCCATCTCTGTCTTGCTAGAGGCATGCAAACACTACAGTTATAAAACTGCAATATTAACACCCCTCCTTCAGAGTGCCGACACTGTACTTCCCATCTCCAGGACTCAAAGCCAGCCTGCCAGATTCCCTGTTTACACTCCAACAGCATGTCAAGTCCTAAAATCCATTTGTCTTCATTTGCTCCTATCTAACATGCTCACGCACGCTTGCTGGAAGTCATAGCCCCTCCTTTACCACCTCTCTCCAACACACACACACACACACACACACACACACACACACACACACACACACACACATACATATATGTGTGTGTGTGTTAATTTACTTTCAGTAAACTTAAGCATTTCTCTCACAGGAGCTACATAATCACCACGCCGAGACAGTGGGTGTCAGGCGCTCCTGCCCAGGTATGTGTCTACGTGGACAAACCTTCTGCTCCAGAGGGTAAGCTGACCTTCGCTGTGACGACTTATGACTGGCAACAGCTTGATGACGATCGGAACGTCACCGTGGTTCCGAACACTTCTATCCTGATTCTTGGAGGTTAGTGGTAAATATAATTCATATTGAAGTAACTGAATATGTACACTAGAATTTTAAATTCTGGCAAGCCAGGTTATTGGCTTCCGCAGTGCTAGTTTGTCCAATAGCTAGTCTCAAACACCATGATTACATGGGAGTTATAATAGACAGGTTTTGTACCTCTACTGTTAGTCTTAACCAGTAACAGAGTTCACTGACGAATCACTTGGTCTCTAGTACACTAAACAAAACTACTAACACATAAAATCTACAAAATAATTAGTTATGTAACATTAATATATGCACTATATATTTAAGGTGTAATTATAATAAAATTTATATTTTTCAAAAATAATTAGATATTGCTTTTTCTCATAAGGAAAGACTAGTCTAGTATGTGGTACATCACAGAAAACCTGCTGTTGTGAGATTCACAAAGAAGGGGAAAATATTTAGTCAGGTTTGATGTCTATTGACTAAATGAACGTTAGGTAAAAAAACTCAAATGCAACTAATGTGACATTTTATTGTTGCAACGTTTCGATCTCCAGATCTGAGAAATATCCTAGAGAGCGAAACGTTGGCATAATAAAATGTTACATTAGTTGCAAAGTTTCTTTTTATCTAACATATAGTCGGTAATTCTAAATGAATGTTGTTTACGCCTGCAATCTACCTACACGTTTACGTCAACAAGAATTTAATCCCCAAAATAAGAGATCAAGAAAAATGTGAAATTTAGATAAAGAGCGAGGAGAGGAAATGTAGATTTTTTTTTTGTAGAATAATGAGAGTTCGAATAACTATTTTGTTAATTTCAGGGAAGACAGAAACGTGTTATGAAGTAGCAGTGCCAAGTTCGACCTATACCTACGGAGACCTGCACGTCTTTGGCAGTGTGGCTGGTGTTAAGGTCAATCGTACAGTGAGGATGTCTTTGAAGAGCTCCAACCAGGTCACCTTCATCCAGACTGACAAGTACCTCTACGAGCCTGGCGAGAACGTCAAGTTCAGAATTCTCACAGTGATTGGACCTTATTTAAACGTCTCTACTGACCAGGTGAGAGTCAATACTAATATCAAATGAACCTCTTTAATAGCACAAGGTGACCTATAGCTGCAGATAAACTTAATTTTTTAACCCAGACAACATTAAAATGTTTCAATTAGTATTAAGCATGTGAACGTCCATTATAGAAGAATGTAAGATTCTATAAGAGCAACAAGTGTGCAGCGAAATAAACATTAGAACATGTAAATACTGGAGTAAATATTTGCCAGCAGATGAGCAGCTATAATAACAGTAGTAAAGTTTCTATAATAACCTTCCAAGTGAGAATACTGGAGTTACTATTGAGCATGAGAGCTTCTACAGTGGCTGCAGAAGAACGTCAACAATACCATTCACATCATAAAGGTCGTACTAGACCAAGCTGCCAATACCACACCGAAACTGATCGTAAATATCACTCTGTGTGAAAAAATATAAGCTGTGTCTCGTAAAAATTAATAAATTTTGGATTATTATTTTTTTTCAACAAGTCGGCCGTCTCCCACCGAGGCAGGGTGACCCAAAAAGAAAGAAAATCCCCAAAAAGAAAATATTTTCATCATCAATCAACACTTACACCACACTCATACATAATCACTGTCTTTGCAGAGGCGCTCAGATACGACAGCTGAGAATAGTCCCTCCCAGCTGTCACTATCCCAGACCCCTCCTTTAAAGTGCAGGCATTGTACTTCCCATTTCCAGGACTCAAGTCCAACTAAATCAATTAACTTGTTTACCTGAATCCCTTCACAAAATGTTACCCTGCTCACACTCCAATAGCTCGTCAGGTCCCAAAAAACATTCGTCTTCATTCACTCCTATCTAACACGCTCACACATGCTTGCTGGAAGTCCAAGCCCCTCGCTCACAAAACCTCCTTTACCCCCTCTAGGACGACCCCTACCCCGCCTTCCTTTCCCTACAGATTTATACGCTCTCCAAGTCATTCTACTTTGATCCATTCTCTCTAAATGACCAAATCACCTCAACAACCCCTCTTCAGCCCTCTGACAAATACTTTTAGTAACTCCACACCTTCTCCTAATTTCCACATTCCGAATTTTCTGCATAATATTTACACCACACATTGCCCTTAGACAGGACATCTCCACTGCCTCCAGCCGCCTCCTCGCATTTGCAACCTATGCTTCACACCCATATAAGAGTGTTGGTACCACTATACTATCGTACATTCCCTTCTTTGCCTCCATGGATAACGTTTTTTGTCTCCACAGATACCTCAACGCACCACTCACCTCATCATTCATAAACCCATCCACTGACACGTCAACTCCCAAATATCTGAAAACATTTACTTCTTCCATAATCCCTCTCTCCAATGTGATATCCAATTTTTCTTTATTTAAATCGTTTGATTCCCTCATCACCTTACTCTTATCTATGTTCACTTTCAACTTTCTACCTTTACACACCCTCCCAAACTCGTCCACTAACCTTTGCAACTTTTCTTTAGAATCTCCCATAAGCACAGTATCATCAGCAAAAAGTAACTGTGTCAACTCCCATTTTGCATTTAATTCTCCATAATTTAATCCCACCCCTCTCCCCAACACCCTAGCATTTACTTCTTTTACAACCCCATCTATAAATATATTAAACAACCATGGTGACATTACACATCCCTGTCTAAGACCTACTTTTACCGGGAAGTAATCTCCCTATCTCCTACACACCCTAACCTGAGCCTCACTATCCTCATAAAAACTCTTTACAGCCTTCAGTAACTTACTACCTATTCCATACACTTGCAACATTTGCCACATTGCTCCCCTATCCACTCTTTCATATGCCTTTTCTAAATCCATAAATGCAATGAAAACTTCTCTACCTTTATCTAAATACTGTTCA
>WNWK01023989.1:0-30345 GCA_009830355.1 Cherax destructor | reverse complement strand
CTGGGTATACATTAATAAAATGGCACATAACTCATTTTTTATTACATTGTATCTAGATATTGAAAAAGTAAATTCTAGCCCTGCTAATCTCTTGTTGTTTGTTTTGCAGCTCATCTTTTATTAGAAGATTTGCACAAGCCAGTATCCAGTGATGTAAAAGATCATGAAAGTGGCAGAAATACTTAAGATACAGTTTCAGCAGTGTGACATAATGCAGCACACAACATTGACAGAATCATTACTTGTTGAGTTACAGTAATTAGTACAGGTTTCTTGTTTTATGTTGTTACATCTGAACAAAGTATATCAACAGTGTACTGGCACATGAACTACCAGTTGTTACAAATCAAACACTGGGTAGTAATTCTACACAGAATTGCCATAAGACAAGAGTCACATTCGTCCTTACTCCCAGCAAACAAGCGTGACACTAGAACTTATTTAAACTAAATCACATATGTTCCCTGATGTCTCACTTTGTTAGAGCAAGTATTTGTAAATTTAATCTTGGTGAAACATTGTTTCAGTATTGAGAAACCATATCAGTTTTCTGTGTACAATAATATGAAACAAAATCTTTATATAGAACTGTTAAGAGCTTATATAAGAGAAGCTGTATGGCCTATACCAGTTTAGTGTTTGTTACTGAATATAAGAATAATTATATTGAAGAGATTAGTATTCGTTAGAAAGTGTCCAAATGATGTAAAAATGCAAATAACTAGGGCACTTTAATATGTGCTTTGTTGATTCAAAATTATTGGAATATGTGATAGGTGTTTGTATGAAGTAAATTATTAAATATAATTTATTGAATTTGACTTTGTGGACTTCATGTTAAAAACTGTATAAATTTGCATTTTATTAGAAGTTGTAATACCCTTCATTACAGCTTTCTTATTCTGCTTTGCCTTTCCTTTAATTTTTTTTTAATAAACATATTTGTAGATACAAGAAGAGAACTAAAGGTCATGGTGTCTTGTCTTCAGTATTTAATGTAACTTAATTTTTTATTTTCCAGTTGTAGTACTTACTACCTCATCTATTCTAATATTCTACTACTCTTTGCAAGAAATATCTTAATAATACTATCTTAGATTATAGCTATGACCTTTTCTTTTGTTGATGGCATTTAGAAATATTCCTAGCAAATATTTCATGCCCTCATATACTATAGTCTTATCTGTTTGTCAGGTTCGTGTTTAGAAAGTGATGGTAGCAAGAATACAACTGTTGATTGCTGTGAGTAGATATAATGATATTTATGGCAGAACCCAGCCTATCACATCTGCCTGTCTCCTAGGTCTGGTTGTAAGTGAGGCAGTAGCCTCTAAGGCACGGCCTATGTGTGTACTTCAAAAGGAGGTCACGTGACTAAGGCTTGGCAAGGAAGCCTGCCTATAAATAGTACTAGGAAAATATATATATATGTAACAGTGCCTAACGCGTCAGTCTGGAGTTTTATGACTCACTCACCACGTGTTCAATCCCCGCCCATACCGTGGTTTATATATATAAATATATTCCACAAAAGTATTGCACTGTTGACATGTTATAATCACGTATACTCTGTTTCTGCTTTCAGCCTGTTTTTTTTAATGTATAAGATTTCATATGTGAGCCATTTTATAGTTCATCTTGCATTTTTCCTTCAAGTGTTTTCAGTATATAAAATTTTGGTCTAATTTATTTTTAAGGGATCCTCCCATTGCCATTTTTAATATAAAACTAATGTGTGTCATTTTCCATTCATTATCCAGTGTTCTCACTTTGAGAAATTTCAAAGATTTTTCAGGAGGACTCCTTTGTTACCGTGAACATTCTTATAAGACCTATGATACTGTTGTGTTTGGTACTGTTACTTTTTGCTTGTAAACATCCTCAGATAATTTCTTCTCTATTTCAGTTTTTTTAATATATAACAGTCAAGTTATCTACAGTTTAACAGTTTTGAGAACTTTATTCTTCTTGTCTCACTTGTATCTACAGATTGGCCAGTTATTTTCTTTATCCTTATTTCTTTGTTTTTTTTCTTTCACTCTTAGTTTGCTTCATAGAAACATGAACAGACACTTTTGTTCCAGGGTTTTCCCTTTTTGATACTTTTCACCTGATGTACATTCCTCATCTCTATCGAGCACTAAATAAGGCTTTTCAGTAACCCTACTGCTTTTTAATAAATAAATATTTAAATAATCATGAGCAGTCTCACAGACAAGAAACTGCAACTGAACTCTATCAAGATTTCATGACATAGAGAAACCATATCAGTGTTCAGAGTGTCTAAAGACCTTTACACAAAAATCACATCTAACAGAGCACCTGAGAGTTCATACCAGACAGAAGCTATATCAGTGTCCAGTGTGCCTAAAGGCTTTTGCACGAAAATCATCTCTAACAAACCATCTGAGAGTTCATACTGAGAGAAACCATATCAGTGTTCAGTGTGTCTGAAAGCCTTTATAAATTTAACAGATCTTACAGAGCACCTGAGAGCTCATACTGAGAGAAACCATATCAATGTATAGTGTGTCTAAAGGGCTTTACTCAAAATCACATTTAAAAGATCACCTGAGAGTTCATACTGGAGAGAAACCATTTCAGTGTTCAGAATGTATGAAGGCCTTTACAGAGAAATCATCTCTAACAAACCATCTGAGAGTTCATACTGGAGAGAAACCATATCAGTGTATAGAGGTTCTAAAGCCTTTACAGAAAAATCATCTCTAACAAACCATATGAGAGTTCATACCGGAGAGAAACCCTATCAGTGCTTCAGGAGTGTATGAAGACGTTTACAGAAAATCATCTCTAACAAGCCATCTCAGAGTTCATTCTGAGAGAAACCATATAAATGTTCAGAGTGTCTTAAGACTTTCACACAAAAATCAAATCTAATAAAGCATATGATAGTTCATTCTGGTGAAAAACCATATCAGTGTTTAGAGTGTCTCAAGACTTTCACACAAAAATCAAATCTAATTAATCACCAGAGAATTCATACTGAGAGAAACCATATCAGTGTTCAGAGTGTCTGAAGACTCCTTACACAAAACTCACATCTAACAAGGCATCTGAGAGTTCATACTGGAGAGAAACCATATCAAAGTGTCTAAAGTCCTTACAGACAATTTATTTTGTGCTGTACAGAGTAAATTGTGGTAAAACCTCGACTCCATCGATTCGGTTTCTGCAGTTTCAGTTATCTGCTGTTGACTCATGGCCCAAAAATATTAAATGGCAAATTTCAGCAATAAACGATTCATAAGTTTCAAATTGCATGCCATTGTGAGTAACTTGGTGAAACCTTCCACTCCATCGTGCTCAGTACATGACTCATCCCCTCTGTTTTTTGTAACCATACTGGCCTGCTTTACTAGCATCCAGTTAGCCTCTAGTGTTCTTTGCTGTCTACATTTGTTGCTTCATTATTGCAGTTTTGCTGTGAAAGTAACCCATAATTTTGCTTAATAATGACTCCAAAGAGCATAAGTAGTGATGTTGGCAGTTCTTCTTTGTAATGTCTTATTGCCTAATTTATCAGTTAATATTTTTGGGCCACAGTAAACTGCGGAAACCTAATCCACGGATACAGGGGGTCTACTGATATACAGCAGTCCCCCATATTCATGAGTGATATGTTCCAAGACCTAATGTGTATACCCAAAACTACAGATAGTAGGAAACCCTAAATAAAAGTCATTTTTCCTTGACATACATACCTATGATAAAGTTTAATTGATAAATTATACACATTAAAACATTACCAACATTAAATAATAATAATAAAATACATTGTACATTATTATACTTGAGCTCTCTCTCACACAGTTTAAATACATTTTTACATCTATTCCTTAAAAATATTTTAGCCTATTGTGGGTACTCACTGGCTTCTCTGTTCTTCATTGTTCCTGTTAGGATATGATGATGATGATACATTGCCTATGATGATGAGATGAAGTGAGGTGATGGTGAAGGCATTGGACATTGTGTTAGCCTGATGAAAAGTCAGTAGTAGACATGGTTTGTTTTTCAACCTTTGGAAAACATTGTGATAGGAAGTTGTCATGTTCAGCTCATCAAACATTTGCCAGAGAGGTTCTAATGCTTCAGAGCAAAAAGAATAAAAATGAATTTGAAAAATGAGTTAATCTTACAAAAAATATTTCAACAATCTGGCAACATTTTGGTGCAAGTCTCATGTATGTACGATGTTCCTACAACAAATTATAGTCACCACAACATTTCTTGTGATGAATCAATACATAATACAGTGGCGTTCTTTTCTGGGGTTACTGGCCTTTTCTTTAATGCCACACTCCCGCATGAATTACACTCCCTGCATGCCCACCTCCCTGCATGAATGCTCACTCCCGCATGAAGGGCACCCCCTGAATGCCTCCCCCCCGCCCCACACCCCTGCAGTGCACACCCCCGCATGCCTGCTAATCCCTGCATGTGCACCCCTGCATGGCTACACTCAGCGGTCTTTAGATAGGCGCCACCACCCGGTTTGTTTACATTTTCCGTAAACACTTTCTCTATTATGAAATTTATCACTCTTGGGCACATTAAATGTCCAATTTTACTCAGTATAGACATTTTCATTAATCCATCTATGATATTTTCTTCAAAATTTTTATAAAAAACACGTTACTTTAGCATAAAAAACATGCTGTTTATATGCTATGTTTATATGCTATGTAGGTGTGGTTCCCGGGGAGGGAAAACATTAGTTACAAATAATAATCACTTGGGCACATTAAATGTCTTATTTTACACACATAGACATTTTCTATTAACTACCTATGATATTTTCTTCAAAATTATTTAAAAACACGCTATATAGCATATAAATATTATATATACAGACCACAGAATTAAAATTGACAAATATGATATTTGTTTATCATGACTTGTTGAGTCGGAAGAATACTTTTCTTAGTCAAACATTAGGATAACTGTAGAAAATATTCTTTCATATGCCTTCAATCTATATATAGTTGTCTACTACCCTTGTCGTTTAGCGCTTTCTTTTTATTATGATGATAATAATAATAATAATAATAATAGTCATTAACTCTAAAATAGTGTGTTGCATGAGAATGGGAGTGTTGCTGTTTGTTTATTTTGTACTAATCTGCACAACAAGAGTATTTGTATTGTGAGGTAATTATTATTATAATAAAATTTTTTTTTGGAGGTAAACGTTTACAAATCCTTAAGCAAACGTATGTGAATGAACTAAAAGTGGACACGATAATTGCATTCATTTCGCCCTGATCAGTGATTTCCACTACAGTGACCTCAGTTAGCGTCAGACTGCCCCAGAGCTAGGCCTTTAACCAAATTAATATTCCCAAGAATTAATGTAAATGCAATTAATCCGCTCCAGACAAAAATATTCACTCAATAAATAATTTTTTTAACACCAACTCAGTATTACATACCTTATTGAAGACTACACAAAGGGCTTCCTTGAAAGATGGGGAGGAGGAAATAATGAGGAGTTACTAGCGGAAGGGGAATCCTCCAAAAGGACTTCAGGTTGACAAGTCCCTTCCTGGGATCACTTCCTCTTTTTCTTTAATGCCACTAGGACCAGCTTGAGAGTCACTAGAACCTTGTCTAGAAAAATAAGGTGTCCAGAGTAGCCCTCTGTTTCTGGCGCCTTCTTTAATATGTCTCTGAAGTGGGACAAGGTTTTGTCACTAAACACACAGGAGATATGGCTTCTACTTCAGCCATTGTGATGGTGATTTCTTAACAAATGTCTGCACCTTAGTCTACATAGAATAAATTTCTTAATCTCTGCAGAAGGCACCTTCTTCTTTCCTTTCTTTTTCCTCCTCCCCTTTCTGAAGCAAGTTCCTGAGCTGTCTGGTTATTGTTGCTGTTCCAGATGAAGCTCTGCAGCTCTTCAGTTGTTAGCTCCCCACCCTGTGGTCCTCCACTAACTCTTCCACATCCTCACCACTCACTCCAACCCTTTTGTGTCATTCCTCTGTCGTCAGCATCTTCTGTAACAAAAATAGGTCAGCTGCAAATCTTCAAACTTCATATACAATCTGGCTATTATGGTTCTAAGCAGAGTTCAGTCTGTAGTTTCTTAGTTACAGAAATGACCTGCTGGTCCATGGGCTGGAGAAGAGGAGTGGTGTTAGGAGGCAAGAACTTACTTTTATAAATTTGAAGTCTCCTAGACATTTGGTCTTCCTAAGTCTGGAGGATGTGTGTGAGAGCATTGTCCAGTACCAGGAGGCACTTGAGTCCCAAATTGTTATCCTGAAGGTATTTTTTAACACTTGGGCCAAACACATCATTAACCCACCTTGAAATTTGACTCAGACTCCATGCATTTTGGATTCTGATTTCCCTGTCACACACAATCTTTTTCTTTGTGAACATTGTGTTTTGTGAACATCTCCTGGGAGCTTCAGAGTGATACACGAGCAAGCTACTTTCACTTTTGAACTCATTTCTGTATTGCTACACAACATGAGAGTTACTGTCTTTCATAGGCTTGTGTCCTGGCAGTCTTTTCCTCATGCGTGATGTAGGTCCTCTTGGGATTTTCTTCCTTAAAAGAGGCCCTGCTCTGGTCAAGCACAAAACACTTGCTGGGGGGTTTCAGATTTTCACTTTTTATGTAGTCCTGAATTTCCTGCACAAGTCTTTCGGGTGTGAATGTTTGCTCACCCAGCCAGCTACAACACTGTGTATGCTACACGCTTCTTAAATCTTCCAAACCAAGCCTTCAAGTTGTGCCTCCTGTATCACACAGTGGCACTTATCTGTTGTTTTTTCATAAGACTTTCACAAATGCTTTTGCCTTCTACAAACAATAGACTCTACTAAACTGTCACTATTTGTTTTTCTTTTTAATCCACAATAATAATAATCCTTTTCCATTTGTTCCATTATTGGTGACCTTTGTTCGTAAGCACATTTACTCCTTGGCAAATATCAGCCCACCTTGATCTGTTCTTCTTTTGACAGGATGGTTGTAATTGTTGATTTGTTTTTCCCAAACATCCTGGCAAGTTCCAGCACCCGCATACCACTCTCTATATTTCTCAATCACTTCTTAAATCGGCAAGATTTCTCACTCTTGCCAGGAACTTACTAGAACTTTCTTGGAGCTATGGTTACTTATTTCCGCAGTTGTACTGGCAAAAACAATGGAAAATGTTTAAATGTTTGTATGAATGAGCAGAAGCTTCACGTATCGAGAGACACAAACAAACTGAAGCGCAAGCGCTCTCTAGCCGCGGGTTGACGATCCAATACGGCCATGACCGAAATAACGGCCGCTAACCGAGCGTAAAACCGGCCGCTAACCGAGTTGGCCAAGCAACAGGAACGGCTGTTAACCGAGGGTCCACTGTACCTGTTCAGTTTTTTACCTTGTTCCGAATCCCCTGCATTCTGCTTCCTCTCGTTTACTCTCCTTTCGTTAACTAGCTGGCTCATGACTTCAGGCTGCTGTTTAGTTGTGATAAAAGGTGAGTCAAGCCTCTTACTTTAAGTGCCAAGTTAGAAATGATTAAATTCAGTGAACTGACTTTGGGTTATCCTAGTTACCACGCCGATATTCTCTGCTATATGATAATCTATGTAACTGTATTTGTGTATACAGTGACCGAAGCTGTGAAATTTCACCTGAACTGTCAAGCGCCATTACCAACCACTACTCCTTAAGGAAAATGAGGTTATCTATTTCAGACTCCCTCAAAAATACACTTCCACAAGCACTGACAATATTATACTTATATAATTGAAAGTTTTCCCGGTTTCAAACTCTCCACGGGGAAAATTGAATAAACTTACAACAAGGTATATGTTGTGTGGTACATCAAATAAAAAGTTACATATAGCAGCATATGTAGAGAACCAGGATAACCAAGAGTTTATTTCCACCTAATTGTTGTTGCGGGGGGTCGAGACTTAGCTCCGGGCCCCCGCCTTCACTGACCCTATTTAGTCCCTCTCCTGCCCGATCTTTATATACCCCTTTAGCTATGTAGGTCTTGCCCCCCACTACATCACTTGTAGACGATTCCATTTCCCTGACT
Source organism: Cherax destructor (assembly GCA_009830355.1). Taxonomy (NCBI): domain Eukaryota; kingdom Metazoa; phylum Arthropoda; class Malacostraca; order Decapoda; family Parastacidae; genus Cherax; species Cherax destructor. The sequence goes on along the minus strand of WNWK01023989.1, from coordinate 22,267 downwards.
ACTCAATGGCTGAAGAATACTTCCTAACACCCCTTTGACCTCCGGCCCTTTTTCCCCCTTCTAGGAACTAATGCTTTGGTTGGTTAAAACCATGATTTTATAAACCAGAGAACTTAGGCCTTAAGAACTATGAAAGGTACCCTTTCCCTGTTTATCATAACCATTGAAAGTTTTGGATGACTACTGATCTTTTCATAAATTGTTCAGCTTATTTTAAGCCAATGTTAATACTTTAAAAATTTAAGTGTACTGTGTGTATCTTACTTTATTGTGTTTTTAATCCCTATTATTGTTAACTTAATATGTTAGTGTGTTGTTGTCGGGCATTTTTTCTTTTTAAGGAAAAAATGGCGTTCTGCTGGATGTCTGCTTTGCCACAAAAGCCTGGAACCTAACCTGCCGATAATGGGGCCCCTGTACCTGGTTCTTTACCTCTTACTAGCTCTGTTACAGTGTGGATGTTCATCCACCCTCCCAGCCCCTTCCTCTCCTTCCCCTCCCAAACTTCTCGTTAACTCTAACTCGTCCCCCAATTTGGTAGCTTCAATCGTCACCCCACTTACTCCCCTTTTCCCCCTCTATCTCCAATATCATCCCAAAACAATATCCTTGTCCTCTGAAACACTTGAAGCTTTTTCCCCAAATATATTGAGGTGACTTAAACCATTGATGGATACAAATTTCCACCTTCATCGCTACTCTTCACTTTTTCTACTCGATCGGGACAATTTTTCTTTGCAGCTTTCCCAAACCTTTTCATTACTCATTTTCTGCTGCCTCCATATGGGGACTTTATAACCCCTTCACCATAGATACCATTGCTTCATATTTCCTATATCCTTCTCTTTACAAATCATGGCTTATTTACAGTGGAATATCCAAGTCTTCAGAGTAACCGGGTGAGCTTCAGGTGTTGCTCTCCCCAGTTTTCCTCGTTTGTGTTTGTTTACAAGAACCCAAATTATGCTCCGGTGTTATTCATCCCATCTCAGGCTATGTTTTATTATATTCTATTGATCCTTTTCCCTGTGAACTTTAATGAAAGTGCACTTCTTGTACGCAGTGGTATACCATACCATCAGCTCTTTGCTTCACTTGCTGCCACTGGTACACGATCTGTTCTTTGTATCTCTCGCCCTCTCGGGCATTATCTATCCCAGATGTTGCATTTCTGGTTTCTTCATTGTTGCCATCACTTCTGTTACTTGGCAATTTTAACCCTTTCAATGTCGAGGCCCCGATCCTTAACTCACTCTTAGGGTCAAAAATATTAAAAAAAAAATCTTAAAATCTTAAGAATATTTTTCAGTGTTTTAGAATTTTTTTTCGTGATCAATACTACTAGAGATATAGAGGCATGAAGTTGACAGAAAGTGAACCGCTATACAGCAACATCGGGGACTACTTCGGTCATTGGTAATGTTATATTTAGTTTTATTCTTTTTAATATTTTATTTTTCAAGTAACTTTTATAACTGGACAATATAAGGCATATTGTATATATATTCACTCGTTGTATGCTACACAATAACCGCACAAACATTGACAAGTGAACATTTTCACCTACCTTAGTCACATACTATTGTTAGAATATATACATGTACAGTGGACTCCCGAGTATCATAGGTTCATATATCGTAAAATCGTGTTTCGTAAGCTTTTTCTGTTTCGATTGTATCGTAAACTGCTCGTGTTTCGTAACGTATTAGACCTGTCCGCCTCTCCGCGCCTGCAGGACAAAGATAAGATAAGATTTCTTCGGATTTTTAACCTGGAAGGTTAGCCACCCAGGTAAACCAAGAAAGTCAGTGCATCATCGAGGACTGTCTGTCTTATTTCCATTGGGGTCCTTAATCTTGTCCCCAGGATGCACCCACACCAGTCTATAACAACCCAGGTACTTATTTGCTGCTAGGTGAACATGACAAAAGGTAAGGAAACACGTCGAAATGTTCACCCGCCGGAATTAACCCGCCCTCCGGTGTGAAGCAGAGCTCTAGCCACCGGACGCAGGACACCCAACCAGTGAAGCGTTGTTTACCATTGAGAGAACATTACCCAGCACGCTTTTTTCAAAATTACAATATATTTGGTGTCTTTTTTTTTGGGGGTTTAGTGATTGTCATTGGGAAAAACCCTGGGTTTAAAGTTTTAGTACCCCTGTGGTAAAAAAAGGAGGAACACCATCAACTGAAGAGATTATAGAAAATATGAGAGTGGCGATATCTGAGGATCTTTGGGGTGTTTCAAGAAAACCCCATCTACTTAGCCCCAAAACCCGGCAAAGAGAAATGAGATCAAGGAAGCTAATGGGGGCAAAATTATATGTTAACGAAAAATAGATCAAAAAAAGGATGAGGTTGAGAAGTTGTTGTTTGTGGATCAATGAAACAGAGCGGGGGATAGTATTTCCATGATAATTTTTGAAAAGGCAAGGAAGTTTCACCGATCTTGCAAGACAATGCCCGCAACCAGTGGTGAGGCGAAAGGGCTTTGCCCGCAAAGGCTGGTTTGACAGGTTTAAGAAACGTAGTGGCATACACAGTGTTGTAGACATGGTGAGGCAGCCAGCCGCAAAAAATGCAGCTGAAAAGCCTGAGGGAAATTTTTTGGGTTCGAGAGGCTAAAAAATTCCTCCCCAACAAGTGCTTAACTGTGATGAAACAGGCCTGTTTTGGAAGAAAATGCCCAACAGGACCCTTCATTACTATGAGGAAAAGGCACAGCCAGGACACAAGCCTATAAAAGACAGGTTTAAATTCTATGATGTGTGCCAATGCCAGTGGTGATTTTAAAGTAAATTTTATTGGTGTATTTTTGGAAAACCCAACCCCTTCAAGAAACACAGTGTTAACAAGAATAATTTGTGTGTGCATTGGAAGGCTAACACCAAGGCATGGGTCACTACGGAGATTTTCAAGGAATGGGTGACTGGAGTGTTGGCCCTAGTGTGAAGAAATCCCTTTGGGAAAAGAATTGGGACTCAAGTGCCTCTGGTACTGGACAATGCTCCTGCTCATCCTCACAACTTGGAAGAGTTGTTGCCTGACAACTTCAATTTCATCAGAGTGAAGTTCTTGCCTCCCAACACCACCTCTCATCCAGCCCGGGACCAGCAGGTCATTGAAACTTCAAGAAACTGTACACCAAAGCAGTGTTTCAAAGTGCTTTAATGTGACCAATGACTCTGAATTGACCCTAAGAGAGTTCTGAAAGATCACTTCAATATCGTGCATTGCATACGCCTTATAGGTAAGGCTTGGGAGGAAGTGACTTCCAGGACTTTGAACTTTGTTTGGGAGACCACTGTGGTTGGATTGTGTTGAAAAGAGGGATTTTGAAGGATTTGAGGCTGACCCTGACCCTGCCCCTGAGACCCTGTGCCTGTTGTGGAATATATTGTGGCATTGGGGAACAGCCTAGGGTTGGAGGTGAGTGGTGAGGATGTGGAAGAGTTGGTGGAGGAGCACAGGATAGAGCTAACAACTGAAGAGCTGCAAGACCTTATCTGGAACAGCAACAGACCACAGCTGAGGTTATTGCTTCACAGGAGGGGGGAGAGAGAGAGAAGGAGGTGCCTTCTTCAGTGCTTAAGGAGATGTGTACAAAGTGGAATGAGTTGCAGACATTTATTGAAAGACACCACCCTGAGCAAGTTGAAATGAGCCTTTCTGTGCAACCACTTCAGTGACAGAGTCATGTTGCACTTCAGGAAAGTGTGAAGAGTCGCCAGAAACAGAGGACTGTGGACAGTTACTTACCAGGCTGGTCCTAGTGGCATTAAAGACCAAGAAGGGAAGAAACCCCTCAGAGGACTTGTTACCTGAAGTCCTTTGGAGGAGATTTCCTTCCAACCACTAACACCCTGCCCCTGTCATCAACCCTATCTTCCAGATGCCTGCAACTCTTCAATAAAGGTAAGTAAATGTATATACGTATATGTATTGTTTTTTAAATTTTTTTGTATGTGAATATTTTTGTGGAATAGATTAATTGTATTTACATTATTTCTTATGGAAATAAGGTTCGACTTGAAACTTCGTGTTAAGTAATAGCTCCTGGGAAAGGATTAATTACGATACTGGGGTCCACTGTACTTATATTTATAGGTCCCAGCAATGTTTTGGATAGCGGAGTATATAATAACAATAATAAGTTTCCTTGAAGCATGGTGTAAGAAATGTCACTCCACTGCTGACAGTGCAATAGTGGTAACATTTTGATGAGTGTACTTGCCTTGGCTTTATTTGTTTTCAGTTACACATAAACATGTCTGTCTGTCTGTCAAGCTCTCTGTTTATCTCTGTCTCTGCTTATCTGTCTCTCTGTCTGCTTGTCTCTGATTGTCTCTGTTCCCTCTGTCTCAGAGAGAGCCACTCATGAACCTACAGGTATTACACGACGGCAGTCGTCATGCCTGATTCATGAACAAGTGGAAAATACGTATTACTTGCCAGTCATGCTTACTATGCATTATATCTAGAAGCACAGTATAGGGTTTTTTCTGGATTTTTTGGGTTATCCTAGGTAATTTACACTATGTATAATTGTATTTGTGTGTACCGTGAGACAGAGATGACAGAGACAGATATAGATACAGACAGACAGAGATAGAGACAGCCAAAGTCAATCAGCCAGCCAGCCAGCTGCCGGTCAGCCATGTTTACACAAACCCACGCTGTCTTCCCCACTTCCCACACTGCCTTCCCCCCTACCCACACCGTCTTTCCCACCACCCACATGCAAACAATTAACTTTGTATAACTTTTTTGGGTTATCCTAGATATTTTTTTTTTATTATTAACACATCGGCCGATTCCCACCAAGGCAGGTGGCCCGAAAGAAAACTTCATCATCATTCACTCCATCACTGTCTTCCAGAGGGGTGCTTTACACTACAGTTATAAAACTGCAACATTAACACTCCTCCTTCAGAGTGCCGCACTGTACTTCCCATCTCCAGAACTCAAGTCCGGCCCTGCCGGGTTTTCCCCGAATCCCTTCATAAATGTTACTTTGCTCACACTCCAACAGCACGTCAAGTATTAAAAACCATATGCCTCCATTCACTCCTATCAAATACGCCTCACATGCTTGCTGGAAGTCCAAGCCCTCGCACACAAAACTTCCTTTACCTCCCCCCAACCTTTCCTAGGCCGACCCCTACCCGCCCTTCCTCCACTACAGATTTATACACTCTCAAGTCACTCTGTCTCGCTCCATTCTCTCTCATGTCCAAACCACCTCAACAACCCCCCCTCAGCTCTCTGGACAATCGCTTTTGGTAATCCCGCACCTCCTCCCACTTCCAAACTCCGAATTCTCTGCATTATATTCACATCACATTGACCTCAGACATGACATTTCCATGCCTCCAGCCTTCTCCTCGTTGTAAACATTCATCACCCATGCTTACACTCCATATAAGAGCGTTGGTATAACTATACTGTCATACATTCCACTCTTTACTTCCATGGACAAGGTTCTTTGTCTCCACAGACTCCGAAGTGCTCCACTCACCCTTTCCCCTCATCAATTCTATGATTCACCTCATCCTTCATAGACCCATCCACATGTCCACTCCCAAATATCTGAATACATTCACCCCCCCATACTCTCTTCCTCAATCTGATATCCAATCTTTCGTCACCTATTTTTTTTGTTATCCTCATCACCTTACTCTTTCCTATATTCACTTTCAATTTTCTTCTTTTACACACCTACCAAATTCATCCACCAACCTCTGCAACTTCTCTTCAGAATCTCCCAAAAGCACAGTGTCATCAGAAAAAGCAACTGTGACAACTCCCACTTTGTATTTGCTTCTTTATCTTTTAGCCCAACACCTCTTGCCAAGACCCTCGCATTCACTTCTCTTAAAACCCCCCATCTATAAATATATTGAACAACACGGTGACATCACACATCCTTGTCTAAGGCCCACTTTTACTGGGAAATAGTCCCCTTCCCCTCCCACACTCTAACCTGAGCCTCACTATCCTCATAAAAACTCTTCAATGCTTTCAGTAACCTTCCCCCTATTCCATACACCTGCAACATCTGCCACATTGCCCCCTATCCTACCCTATCATACGCCTTTTCCAAATCCATAAATGCCACAAAAACATCTTTACCCTTATCCAAATACTGTTCACCTATATGTTTCATGTAAACACTTGGTCTACACACCCCCTCCCTTTTCCTAAACCCCCCTTGTTCATCTGCTATCCTACTTTCTGTCTTACTCTTAATTCTTTCAATAATAACTCTACCATACACTTTACCAGGTACACTCAACAGACTTATTCCCTATAATTTTTGCACTCTCTTTGTCCCTTTGCCTTTATACAAAGGAACAATACACGCTCTCTGCCAATCCTAGGTACCTTCCCCTCTTCCATACATTTATTAATAATAGCACCAACCACTCCAAAACTATATCCCCCCCTTTGCTTTTAACATTTCTTCTTTATCCCATCAATCCCAGCTGCTTTACCCCCTTTCATTCTACCCACTGCCTCACGAACTTCCCCTACCTCACAACTGGCTCTTCCACACCCTACAAGATGTTATTCCCCCTTTGCCCTACACACGAAATCACAGCTTCCCTGTCTTCATCAACATTTAACAACTCCTCAAAGATATTTCTCCATCTTCCCGATACCTCTAACTCTCCATTTAATAACTCTCCTCCTATTTTTAACTGTCAAATCCATTTGTTCTCTAGGCTTCCTCAACTTATTAATCTCATTCCAAAACTTTTCTTATTTTCAACAAAATTTGCTGATTAACATCTCACCCACTTCTCTCATCTGCTCTCTTTTTACATTGCTTCACCACTCTTTTAACCCCTCTTTTTCTCTCCTATACTCTTCCCTCCTTGCATCACTTCTACTTTGTAAAAAACCCCTCATATGCTAAATTTTTCCCTTACTACTCTTTACATCATCATTCCACCACCGCTCCCTTCCCTCCGCACCACTCGCCTGTAACCACAACTTCTGCTGAACACTCTAACACTACATTTAAATCTACCCCATACATTTTCAACCCCATTGCCTACACCTCACTAGCCCATCTATCCTCCAATAGTTGTTTATATCTTACCCTAACTGCCTCCTCTTTTAGTTTATAAACCTTCACCTCTCTCTTACTTACTGATTCTATTTTCCTTGTATCCCATCTACCTTTTACTCCCACTGTAGCTATAACAAAAAGTGATCTGATATATCTGTGGCCCTCTATAAACATGTACATCCTGAAGTCTACCAACAGTCTTTTATCTACCAATACATAGTCCAACAAACTACTATCATTACGCCCTACATCATATCTTGTATACTTATTTATCCTCTTTTCTTAAAATATGTATTACCTATAACTAAACCCCTTTCTATACAAAGTTCAATCAGGGCTCCCATTATCATTTACACCTGGCACCCCAAACTTACCTACTACACCCTCTCTGCATGTTTCTCCCACTTTAGCATTTAGGTCCCTACATATATGTTACTATGTTTTACATAAACCCACACTGCCTTCCCCACTACCGACGCTAACTTCCCACCACCCACACTGCCTTCCCACTACCCACACTGTCTTCCCCACCAACTATGTGTCTTCCCCACCACCCACATGCAAATAAGTCACTTTGACCTTTTTTGGTGAAGGTTGATAATGGTCTGGGTTTTCATCACTATTTCGATCCTGGTTGTTACTTTCTGTCACAAACTCCTCAAAACCATGGGATTCATCTTCACTGACACTTCAATCTGTGTTAGAACTATCACCTGGGAAGGTAAGAGTCACAATTCGCTGGAGAGTAGGTATTCCTTACCGCATAGCTTGGTGACCAAGGCGCACTGAATTCCAACTCCCACAATGCAATGTAGGTGCCCCGATTTTTTCATACTGTGCACACTGACCATGCAGACCCATTCTCTCACATGCAGGCCTACCAGCTTTCTCCCACTAGATTCGGCGCTAGAATTTTGGCGAGTATTACGGACCGACACTGGCTCTCAAGCCGTAATACTACGGGACCGACCCTGAAAGTGTTAATGCTCACCATTTCCTCTGGTGGTCTCACTGTGACTATTGCAGCATTCAGTTAGGGCTCTTGTCACTTCTCTCCCTCTCCATGTTTTAAATACAGTTGCTCCCACCCATTTTGACCCTCATACTCAATCTCTCTCTTGCATCGATCTCTCAGTTTGCTCTTCATTAACTGCACTAGACTTTATCTGGTCTGGACTCAATCCTTCTCATTCATATTCTCCACTCCTCGAAGCCCACATTGGCAATTTCAACAAGTGAATTGGGACCTGTACTCAGGTCAAACTGCTTTAATGAGGACCCTTCTTCGTCCTCCATTGATGAGCTGCTACACCTATTCCTGACCTCAGTTTTAACCGTAGCTTCACATTCTGTACCCCAAACCTCTGGCAGGCATTCTCTTGGTGGTCTCCTGCTTGTGCTCATGCAGTATGTTTGAAATGTGCTGATGGGTCAGATATCGGTACAATAGGATTACAGAGCGACTCTTGATTTTAAGATGAGAGCTGTCACCGTCGTGTCATCCATGAGGCTAAACGCACGTGTTGGCGGGATTATGTTTCTATCGTCACTTTGGCTTCTTCTATGAGTGCAGTCTTGAAAAAGTAAGTGAACTGACTGGCAAATACTTCAGACCCGGCTCCCATTCTTCAGGTTGCCGGTGTTACCATAGCAAACCCTCTTGAAGTTACCACTGAAATTGCTAATCATCTTGTCCGTATCTCCCAGGGGCTCCATCTATGCCCCTCATTTCTTTCCTTCAAGTCTGCCAGAGAGTTAGAGCCCTTAGACTTTTCTTCTAGCAGGAAGAGTCTTATAATGTGCCTTTACACTTCTGAATTAAAGTCATCACTTTCTGCTTACCATTCATCTGCAGCTGGGCCTGATATTCATATTCATATGCTCCAGCATTTACATCCATCAGTCCTTGATGTCCTTTATGACTATTTAATTTTATTTGGTTGCAAGGAGTTCTTCCCCAGTTATGGACATCTGCCATTGTTCTACCTTTTCATAAACCAGGTACTGTAGGACATTATGCCTCCCACTATCGCCCCATTGCTCTTACCAGTGCAGTTTGCATGGTGATGGAATGTCTGGTAAATAGACATTTGATGTGGTATTTAAAGACACATAATAGTGTCTCCACTAGTCAATATGGCTTTCATAAGGGTCGTTCTACTATTGACTCCTTACTCCACTTAGATATGTATGTTCGTAATGCCTTTGCCAATAATGACTCCATTATTGCCATTTTTTTTATCTTTAGAAGACATATGACAAACTTGGAGACATAACATCTTGGCCCAAGCTCACTCCTTAGACTTCCAAGGCAGTCTGCCATTTTTCTTTAAGAACTTCTCATCTGAGAGACATTTCCATGTTCAGGTTAATATGCTTTCCCCGGACTTTGTCGAAGCTGAAGGTGTCCCCCAGGGATGTCCTTAGCACCACACTTTTTCTTCTTGCTATAAATGATCTGGCATCTATTCTTCCATCTAATATTTGGTCATCACTCTATGTTGATGACTTTGCTATAGCTTGTGCAGGCGCTAACTGTCGCCTCATTGCAGTTTCTCTCCAGCATGTAGTCAACTGTGTTTCCAGTTGGGCCACTGCTCATAGGTTTAATTTTTCTAGTACTAAAACACACCAACTTAATCTCACTAGACTTTCTATCGTCCCAGGTAATCCATTGTACCTGTATGGTTCATGTATCCTAGAGTGTAATACTGCCAGGTTTCTCGGCCTTCTGTTTGACCGTCGGTTATTCTTGAAACCTTACATTACCTCATGAAGTCAACTTGTCATAGCTGGCTGAACCTTCTAAAACCCTCACTCATCTTTCATGAGGGGTTGATCATCGAACTCTCCGACTGCATTCAGCCCTAATTTTATCAAAACTAGATTATGGTGATCAGATATATTTAGTGGCCTCTCCTTCAACTCTTTCTAACCTTGATCCCATTCATCACCAGGGATTATGTTTATGCCTCAGTGCTTTTCACTCTTCACCTGTGGAGAGCCTCTATGCAGAGGCGAATATTCCATCCTTGCATGATCACCATGATGCTCATTGCCTCTGCTATTTTGTTCACTCTCATGACCTCTGCATTCCTTCCAATATACAGTAGACCGTCATTTAGCACGAGATTATGTTGCACGTTACGGGTATTGCACGATTGAAGATTTGCTACACATTATTATCTTACACGACGTAAAGATGATATTACACGGTTCGGCAGGAGGGAAAAATTTTGAGCACGCGGTCGCCCACGGTGGGTTAAACCATTGAGTCAGTGGGGAGTCCTACTGCTATCCGCAGCCACCCTCACCCACCCACGCATCCCTCCCAGCGTTCAGTTTGGTTCGTACACGTTCAGGACGATAATAATTGGGAAGCTCGCTGTGTTTATTTACATTCATTTCCCCATTTTCATTGCATTTTGATAAATATACCAAGCAATCATGGCACCCAGTAAGCATACAAGTGACAAGAAAAAGTTTAAGCGTTCAAGTCTAGGAATTTAAAGAAAATCGAGATATTAGATAAGCTTAAGAGTGGCTCACATGTGAGGAATATAGTGAGGGCCTATGGCCTTAATGAAGGTCAGTTCATACGATTAGGAAGAATGAGGCGAATATACGAGCTTGTGTAATGAATAACCCAAAATGTGACCTCATGAAAAGAATGACACGTAGGTCCCAACAAGTAAATAAAACTGAAAACTTGTTGCTTGAGTGGATCGAACAGAAAACAAAGAAAGGTGCACCACTTAATTTCATCTTAATTAGGGAAAAGGCCTTACAGTTGTTTAAAGCAGTGTGTGATAGGAAGGAAGGCCTGAAAACAAGTGTATGTTTACCACAGGCTGGTTCAAGAACTTTAAGTTGCATAATAAGTTACATAATATTAAGTTTTCTGTTGAAAGTGCTTCAGCTGATCATACAGCAGCAAGTAATTTCTCTGCTGAATTTCAGGAACTTATTTCTGAGGGTGGCTATGAGCCACAGCAAGTGTTTAATGCTGACGAGACAGGTGTTTTGTGGAAGAAAATGCCAACACGAACTTATATCAGTCAGCAAGAGAAAACTGCACCAGGCTTCAAGACAGCAAAGGATCGCTTCACCTTGCTCCTTTGCGGTAATGCATCAGGTGATTTCAAGTGTAAGCCCATGGTTATTTACCACTCTAAGAATCCTCGTCCTCTTTAAGGGGGGCTCCTTGACGAGGTAAAGAGGCTATCGGTCTGAGGAATTGGACCTTTGGTCTTCTTCCTCAGACCGAACCTAATTACCCCCAATCCCCTCCCTTTTCCCATCTTCCCCATCCTCCCCTTTCCCTTTCCTCCTCCCCCTCCTCCTCATCCCTCCCTTATTTCCTTCCCATTTTTACCCTGGGAGCTTCTCTCCACAGGCATTCTAGTTCCTAGGTAGGGGGAAGGGTACCGTGGTCCATTCCCATTCCGTTGAGGTTCTTGGCGGTGGTGAGTTTGCCGTGGAATCTGGATCGCTTGGGGATGTCCCAATCCCTCTCCGGTTTCCCGGGGGTGGCCTTGGGTATCTTCCGGGCGACGGGTGTATCTCTGGAGGCCACTTTTCGATTCCTGGGGTGGTGGCCGAAGGCGGTATGCTTTGTGGCGGATATCCGGCCGCCTCTCTTTGTCCGCCGAGGTGGCTCGGTGGATGTGAGGTTGCTATCCCGGATTGCTGGTTTACTGGCATGAAGGGTAGGGTATGGCACGGGTTCCATGCAGCATCTGCACTACTTGCGGTGTTGAGGTCCTCTTGGGCGCGGAGGGATTTACGCCCTTTCATTCCTCCTAGGAGCTATTCCTCCACGTTCCCCCTTTTTTAATCTTTTTTATTTTTATTTTATTTTCTTCTTTCTTTTTTTCTTAAAAACAAAAGAAAGAAGTAACCTAACCATGGATGCCCTAATCCGTGACTCTACCCCCGGGCCCCTTGATACCGCACCTAGTTCTGACCCTACCTTGTTAATGGATAACTCTTCGGACAACCCTAATACCCCTGTACCTGAAGCAGGTGCCAGTTCGTCACCTGCTTCAGGTCCCAGGGACCCGACTGGCCCTTTCATACATCTGACCTTCGCTCTTCTCTGACCTTGATTCCGCTTCTCCTCGACGGTGCGGCAATTTAATCGCTCGCCCGTCTCACATCGGACCACCCCCGGTCCCACACCCAAACGACCAAGACCCACACATGACGATTCGACACTTTCTTCTCGTTCATCACAGAAACAACAAACTCGTCACGCACTCCCCTTAAACTCTCTGTTTCAAACTACTCAATGGACGAAGTTTTTTACTCTGCGACCGACTTCTCCTAATACCTATCTTTCAGACCATAGTATTGGTAAGGCTCTGCTACGCCATGTTGGTAAAGACATCTCATTTCATGCTCTCAAGAGCGGCACTCTCATCATCACGGTCCAGAATGCTGGCCAAGCTCGCGATCTTTTTCTTCTCACAACCATTGATACTACTCCTGTTACTATTGACAAGCACCATTCCCTCAATTCTTGTTGTGGTTCTGTCATTTTGCCCCACACCATTGTCCAACGGAATTTCCAGACATGTGGTGATGACATTTTCGAGCAGCTTGAGCTCCAAGAACTCCCTATCCTTAAAGTTGACACTTTTGTCCTCCCTGCCAATAAGCGAAGACGTTATCCTTGCAATATAGCTCGTTTAACGTTTGACTGCCGAGAACTTCCATCTTCGGTCTACATTGCAGGTCAACGTTTGCAAGTTCGAAGTGACCCCTACACCCCAGCAGTGTAGAAACTGCTGGCGTTTTGGTCATCCAGCAAAATATTGCAGGTCCATGGCCGAATGCCCAGTCTGTGGTGCTGACGACCATGCCAGTTCTTCTTGTACTCTACCTCCCTCTTGCCTTAACTGTCATGAGGCACATCCTTCGTATTCTCGCCGTTGTCAGGTTTACCTGAATGAGCGGGAAATCCGTTGTCTCAAAGAGGCGGAAGGCTTCTCATATGCTATGGCCGTCTCTCATCTTCGCCTTCAAGGAAAACTTCCCTGTATTTCCTATTCTCGCATTGCTAAACGTCGCCCCGCTTCTGGGGTCCCAACTTCCACGGCTTCCTCTGTGGTCGCCTCATCCTCAGTCACCCCTGTCTCGAATCCTTTTGATGTTCTTGGCTCCGAGGTCCCTACCTCGGCATCCCATACTATCCACACTCCTTCCTCTATTCACTCGCACAGTTCTGAGTCTACACGTCCTCGTCCTTCACCTAAACCTCAGCGCCCCCCTTCTTATAAGCCCGGCAAAAAATCTCTTATGCCAGGTTCTTCGTCTCCGACTAGCTCTGTAACGTGTGTGGAGGTTCATCCTCCTCCTCATACACTACCTTCATCCCCTGTCCCCTCCCAAGTCCCTACGACAGTTTCCTCTTCTATCTCCTTGTCCTCTACTTTAGTACAGTCTATAATCTCCCCGATAGTTGCTCCCTCTTCTTCCATTTCTAATGTAGTCTCACATTCTGCATCTTTGACTTCCGAAACACTGGAAGCTATTGCAGAATATATTACAGAGACTGGGCCGATGATGGACACTACTCCATCTGAGGTTCCTCATCTCTCTTCTTCGTCTCAACCCCCCCTTCCTTCACAACGTCCTCCTCCCTCTCTGATTACAGGTCTTCCACTGCCTCCACACGTGGACTTTTCTAACCCTAGTCCATAGCTTCCTCTCACTTCCACTTATATCTTTCTCTCCATAAATCATGGCTTATTTGCAGTGGAATATCCGAGGCCTCAGGGGTAACAGGGGTGAGCTTCAGGTGTTGCTCTCCAGTTTTCCCTATTGGGGTCTGTTTGCAAGAACCCAAATTACAATCCACTGTTATCAGGCCCTTTTCAGGCTATAATTTGTTATATTTATCGGATCCTTTTTCCGATGGAACCTTTAACGAAAGTGCTCTTCTTATACGCACTGGTGTTCCATACCGTCAGCTCTATGTCCCCTCTTCCTTACATTACACCGCAGCCCATATCCACTTGAATAAGTGGTATACACTCTGTTCTTTATATCTCTCCCCTTCACGGGCATTGTCTATCCCAGATGTTGATTTTCTGGTTTCTTCCTTACCGCCACCTTCTATTACTTGGCGATTTTAACGCACACCACTTTCTCTGGGGAGGGTCGCACTGTGACTCCCGTGGCATTCAGTTGGAGGCATTTCTTGCTTCTCTTCCCCTCCATGTTTTAAATACGGGTACTCCTACCCATTTTGATCCCCGAACTCATTCTTTCTCCTGCATTGATCTTTCCATCTGCTCTTCATCAACTGTCCTTGACTTCACCTGGTCTGTCCTCCCGGACTTACATGACAGCGATCATTTCCCAATCATCCTTAAGTCCCCTCTGTTTTCTCCACCTCCTCATTGCCCACGCTGGCAATTTGACCGGCGAAATGGGACCTTTACGCACATCTTACTGCCTTTGATGAGGTTCCTACTCGTCCTCCATTGATGAGGTTTTACATCTCTTTCGTCCTCCATCTTCACAGAGGCTTCACATTCTATTCCCCAAACCTCGGGCAAGCATCCTCAGAAGTGCGTGCCTTGGTGGTCTCCTGCTTGTGCTCGGGCAGTGCGTTTGAAACGTGCTGCATGGGGCAGGTATCGGTATAACAGAACCACAGAGAGACTCCTTGATTTCAAGCAGAAGAGAGCTATTGCTTGCCGTGTCATACGTGATGCTAAACGCACTTGCTGGCGAGATTACGTTTCTACTGTCACTTCGGCTTCCTCGATGAGTGCAGTCTGGAAGAAAGTGCGGAAATTGAGTGGTAAATTCTCCCCCGACCCGGCTCCTGTTCTTCAGGTTGCTGGTGTCGATATAGCACACCCTCTTGCCGTTGCCACTGAAATTGGTAATCATCTCGTCTGCATTTCTCAGGGCTCCATCTATGCCCCTCGTTCCTTTCTTCTAAGTCTGCCAGCGAGTTAAAGCCCTTAGATTTTTCTTCTCTTAGAGAAGAATCCTATAATGTGCCTTTTACCCTTCAAGAACTGGAGGCAACACTCTCCGCTTGCCGATCATCGGCAGCTGGGCCAGACGGCATACATATTCGTATGCTACAGCATTTACATCAGTCTGCTCTTACTGTCCTCTTACGACTCTTTAATCTCATATGGTCGCAAGGAGTTCTTCCCCAGCTGTGGAAGTCTGCTATTGTTCTCCCTTTTCGAAAACCAGGTACTACGGGACGTGATTCCTCTCACTACCGTCCCATCGCTCTTACCAGTGCAGTTTGCAAGGTGATGGAACGTCTAGTTAATAGACGTTTGATGTGGTATTTAGAGACTCACAATAGTCTCTCCCCTAGTCAATATGGCTTCCGTAAGGGCCATTCTGCCATTGACCCCTTGCTGCGCTTGGATACGTATATTCGTAATGCCTTTGCGAATAACCATTCGGTTATGCTATCTTTTTCGACCTTGAGAAGGCTTATGACACAACTTGGAGATATAATATCTTGGCCCAGGCCCACTCCTTAGGCCTCCGAGGCAACCTACCGTTCTTTCTTAAGGCCTTCTTAACTGACAGACATTTCCGGGTCCGGGTTAGTAATGAACTCTCCCCGGAATTTGTCCAAGCTGAAGGTGGCCCCCAGGGATGTGTTCTGAGCACAACACTCTTTCTGCTTGCTATAAATAATCTGGCATCTGTTCTCCCATCCAATATTTGGTCATCGCTCTATGTGGATGACTTTGCTATAGCTTGTGCAGGTGCTGACTGTCACCTCATTGCAGTTTCCCTCCAGCATGCCATCAACCGGGTTTCTGAGTGGGCCACCACTCACGGGTTTAAATTTTCTAGTGGCAAAACTCATCAAATTACGTTTACTAGACGTTCAGTGGTCTCTGACCATCCATTGTACCTATACGGCTCACGCATCCCAGAACGTGATACAGTCAGGTTTCTCGGCCTCCTGTTCGACCGTCGATTGTCCTAGAAACCTCACATTACCTCTCTGAAAGCAACTTGTCACACCAGGCTGAACCTTCTTAAAACCCTTGCACATCTTTCATGGGGGGCTGATCGTAGAACCCTCCTTCGCCTACATTCAGCCCTAATTTTGTCGAAACTCGATTTTGGTGACCAGATATATTCTGCGGCCTCCCATGCTACTCTTTCCATCCTTAATCCCATCCATCACCAGGGATTAAGCTTATGCCTTGGTGCATTTCGTTCTTCCCCGGTTGAGAGCCTCTATGTAGAAGCGAACATTCCATCCTTATGCGATCGTCATGATGCACATTGCATTCGCTATTTTGTTCGCTCTCATGACCTCCGCAATCCTTCCATGTATAGGATTGTTACAGATGTTAGTAGGCGCTCTTTATTTGTTCGTCGCCCCTGCCTACTCCGCCCCTTTTCTCTTCATCTACATTCACTCCTGTCTTCCCTTCAGCTCCCACCTCTATATGTTCATGTGACATCTCCCTTTCCCCTACCCCCTTGGGAAGTTCCTGCTGTCCGTGTCTGTTCTTTTCCCTCTACCTTTAAAGCCCAACTACCTCGGCCTTTTCTTTCTAGACCATTTCTTCCATTCCCATGCATCGAGAAACACCAATGGTTCGTAGCTCTGGGCGGGATTCGCAGCAGTGTTTCCGGACAGGTCGTACGGGCACTTTCCCCCCCTAGCATATTTAAGGCTGTTGTATGCCATTCTTGTGGCACTTATCCATATTGCATCTATGCCTGGTCACCATTTGTAGTCATTTCAGACTCCTTAGTGCTTTACAGGCTACCCAAAATTGATACCCCTACCCCTATTCTTGTATCCACCTTTGGTTACGCATATTTTTAAAAAAAAAAGATATTGTCTTTTGTTGGGTCCCTGGTCATATTGACATACAGGGCAATAAACGGGCAGACACTGCTGCGTGGTCAGCAGTACATGACCTTCCAGTTTCATATAGAGTGTTCCTTTCACGGACTATTTTGCGGTCATTGCTACCCACCTTCGCACCCGTTGGCACAACGCTGGTCTAACCTGCTGAATAACAAACTTCATTCTATTAAACCGGTTATAGGTTTCTGGCCTTGTCACCAATGTCGAGGTTGGGAGACTACTCTCTCCCGTCTTCGCATCGGCCACACTGGTCTTTCTCATGGAGGCTCCCTGCCCCTCTCTGTGAGCATTGTCAGGTTCAGTGTCTGTTCGACTTCGTTCCTGTTTGGACTGCCCACTCTACCCAACGAGCACGCAGAATTTCCCTTTCCAACGGTCTTCGCTCTGGGGCCCCTTTCTTTACCTTCCCTTCTTGCAGATGGACCCTCCTTTAATCCTGACTCTTTTGTTGACTTTTTAACAGAAACTGACTTACTACACAAACTCTGAAGATTATACCTCTAGCACCTCCCTCAGTCCCTTCTACCTCGATCTCTTGCTACCCTCATCCCTGACTACCACCTCATCTAGCACTCCATACCCTACTAATCGATCCATCTCCCTCTTACAACTCATCTCCCTGCATCCTACAATAACCTGCAGCGCTGTATAACCCCTGTGGTTTAGCGCTTCTATTTGATTATAATAATAATAATACCAAACAGAATTTGTTCCTAGGGAATAGTCAATTAGTTCATCTTTTAGATATAAAAATACACTTACAAAAGACTCAAAAATACACTTACAATTGTTCGAGTTTGGAGCAGTACGTAAACCGGGGGTCCACTGTATGTATATCTCTTTGCAGAAAGTAGTGCCTATACTGCATGGAAACCAGTCCCTACTCTGCCCTTCATGCCAGTAACCAGCATTCCAGGATGCCAACTCAATTCCTGGAGGGTTTTCCGGGGGTCAATGCCCCCAGGGCTTGGTCCATGACCAGGCCTCGCGGTGGCTCAGTGCCTGATTAACCAGGCTGTTACTGCTGGCCACAAGCAAACTGACGTATGAACCACGGCCCGGCTGGTCAGATACTGACTTTAGGTGCCTGTCCAGTTCCCTCTTGAAGACAACCAGGAGTCTTTTGGTAATCCCCCTTATGTATGCACTTAGGCATTCATAAAAAACAAGATGCACCAGTTACCTGCTCGAATAAAGTAACTCTAAACTTAGAGTTGCTAAAGAAGGAAAACGTTATATTGTTCAGTATATAGGCAGGCCCCGCTTTAGGCTGCTAAAGGGGTTTTACTTTCCTAATTATACTTTTCATTAATTGAATTTCCCCTGAAGAAGGAAACCTCTTTAAGGGGCCCTTGACGGGTAAAGAGGCTATCGGTCTGAGGTGGACCTTTTTGGGCTTCTTCCTCAGACCGAACCTAATTACCCCCAATCCCCCTCCCTTTCCCATCTTCCCCATCCTCCCTTTTCCCCTTTTCCCCCTCCTCCTCCTCATCCCCCCTATTCCTTCCCATTTTTTCCCGGGGGCTTTCTCCTAGGCTTTTTGTTCCTAGGTAGGGAAGGGTCCCTGCCATTCCCCTTCCGTTGAGGTTCTTGGGGTGGTGTATTTGCCGTGGAATCTGGATCGCCTGGGGATGTCCCCATCCCTCCGGTCCCCGGGGTGGCCCTTTGGGGATCTTTTGGGCGGGGGTTCCTGGAGGCCACCTTTCCGGTTCCGGGGTGGTGGCCGAAGGCGGTATCTGTGGCGGAATCCGGCGCCCCCCTCTTTGTCCCCGAGGTGGTCGGTGGGTTGAGGGTTTCTATCCCGGATTGCTGGTTTTTCTGGCTGAAAGGGTAGGGTACACGGGTTCCCTGCAGCATTCACTCCGGTGTTGGGTCCCCTTTGGGGGGGAGGGGTTTCGCCCCTTTCATTCCTCCTAGGGCTATTCCTCCGTTCCCCCTTTTTATTCTTTTTTATTTTATTTTCTTTTCATCTTTCTTTTTTTCTTAAAAATAAAAGAAAGTAACCTAACAATAGCTGACCCAATCCATGAACCCACTACCCCAGGGCCCCTTCCTGATACCAGCACCCAGTACTGACCCTGCCTCGTTAACGGATGACTCTTTGGACACCTCTCATGCCTGTACCTCTTGCTGGTGCTGGTTTCAGTCACCTGCTTCAGGTACCAGGGTCCCGACTGGCCCGCTGATACGTCTGACCTTGGCTCTTCTCAGCCTTGATTCCGGCTTCTCCCTCGGCAGTGTGTTTGAATCGCTCGCCCGTCTCCCATCGGACCACGTTCACACAACGACCAAAGGCCCACACATGACGGATTCGGCCTCCCTTCTAAGTTCATGCAGAAACGACCAGCTCGTCTTACATGCCATAAACTCTCTGTTTCAAACTATATAGTGGACAAGGTTTTTACTCTTCGTCCAACTTCTCCCTAATGCACCCTATCTTTCAGACCACTTTTTAAAAAAAAAAACCCCCCCGGGGCTTTGGGGGTTTTTTTTTCCCCCTTTTTTGGGGCTGATTGCCCCCGGTTCCCTTTTTCCCTTTTAAGGGAATGGGGTTTTTAAAAAACCCCCCCCTTGTTATTTCCCCCCTTTTTCCCCCCCTTTTTTTTTTCCTTTTTTTTTTTTTTCCTTTTTTTTTTTTTTTTTTTTTTTTTTAAAAAAAATTTCCTTAAAACCCCCCTTTTTTTTCCCCCCCCCCCTTTTTTGGTTTTAAAAATTTTTTTCCCCTTTTTTTTCCCCTTTTTTTTTTCCCTTTCCTTTCCCCTTTTTTTTTTTTTAAACCCCTTTTTCCCGGGTTTCCCCCCCCCCCTTTTTTTTTGGGGGTTTTTTTTTTTTTCCCCCTTTTTCCCCCCCCCCCTTTTTTCCCCTTTTTAAAACCCCCCAAAACCCCCCCCCGGTTTCCAATTTAAAAAAAAAGGGGGGGTTTTTTTTCCGTTTCCCCGGGGGAAAAATTTTTTCCCCCCCCCCCCAATTTTCCCCTTTTTTCCCCCCCTTTTTTAAATTTTTTGGAAATTTTTTTTTCCTTTTTTTTCCCTTTTTCCCCCCCCCTTTTTTTTTGGGGGGGGCCCCCTTTTTAAAAAAAAATTTTTTTTTTTTTTTTTTCCCCCCCCAAAAAAAAACCCCAAAAAAGGGGAATGATTTTTAAAAAAACCCCTTTCCCTTTTTAATTTTTTCCCCCCCAAAAGGATTTTTAACCCGGGCCCTTTAAAAAAAAAACCCCCCCCCTTTTTTTCCCCCCCTTTTTTGGCCCCCGGGGGGGGAAAAAACCTCCCCCTTTTTCCCCCCAAAACCCCCCCCGGGGGGGGCCTTTCCGGGGGCCCCCCCCCTTTTTTTTTCCCCACCCCTTTCCAAAATTCCCGGGGCCCCCCTTTTTTCCCCCCCAAAAAAAAATTTTTTGGGGGGCCCTTTTTTCCTTTTTTCCCCCAAAAATTTTTTAAAGTTTTTCCCAAAAAATTTAAAAGGGGGGTTTCCCCCCCCCTCCCCCCCCCTTTTTTTGGGTTTTTCCCTTTTCCCCCTTTTTTTTTTTTTTCCCCTCCCCTTTCCCCCCCTTTTAAAAACCCCAAAAAAAAATTTTTTTTCCCAAACCCCCCCCCCCTTTCCCCCCCCCAAAAATTTTCCCCCTTCCCCCCGGGTTCCCCCCCCCAAAAAACCCCCTCCCCCCCTTAAAATTTTTTTTCCCCCCCTTTTTTCCCCCCCCGGGCCCCCCGGGTTTTTTTTTTCCCCCAAAAAATTTTTAAAAACCCCCCTTTTTTTTAAAAAAGGGCCCCCTTTTTTTTTTTTTAAAGGGGGGTTTTTTTAAAAAAAAAACCAAAAGGGTTTTTTCCCCCCCTTTTTTCCCCCTTTTTTTTTTTTTTCCCCCCCCCCAAAAAATTCCCCCCCAAAAAAATTTTTTTTTAAAATTTTAAAAAATTTTTTTTCCCCCCAAAAAATTTTTTTAAAAATTTAAAAAAAATTTTTGGGGCCCCCCCCAAAAAATTGGGAATTTTTTTTTTTTTTCCCCCAAATTTTTAAAAAAAAAAAAAAAAAAAGGGGGGTTTTTTAAAAAAGGAAAAAAAAAAAAAGGAAAAATTTTAAAAAAAATTTAAATTTGGGTTTTTTTAAAAAAAAGAAGTTTTGGTTTTAAAAAAAAAATTTTTTAAAATTTAAAAAAAAAATTTTAAAAAATTAAAAATTTTTTTTAAAAGGTTTTTTAAATTTTTTTTTTTTTGGTAAATTGGAAAAATTTTTTTTTTTTTAAAAAAAAAAAAAAATTTTAAAATTTAAAAAAATTTTAAAATTAAAAAAAAAATTTTTTTTAAAATTTTTTAAAAAAAAAAAAAAGGGAAAAATTTTTTAAAAAAAAAAAAAATTTTTTAAAAAAAAAAAGGGGGGGAAAAAAATTTTTTAAAAAAAAAAAGGGAAAAAAAAAATTAAAATTTTTGGGGAAAAAAAAACCCCCCAAAAAAAAACCCCCCCCCCCCGGGGGGAAAAAAAAAAAAAAAAAAAGGGGGGGAAAAAATTTTTGGGCCCCCCCCCCCCCCAAAACAAGGAAAAAGGGAAATTTTTGGGGGAAAAAAGGGGGGGGGGTTTTTGGGGAAAAGGGGGTTTTGGGGGGGGGGGTTTTTTTTTTTCCCCCCCCCCCCCCCCAAAAAAACCCCCCCCCCCCCTTTTCCCATTTTCCCCCATCCTCCCTTTTCCCTTTTCCCCCTCCTCCTCCCTCCCTTATTTCCTTCCCCCTTTTTTCCCTGGGAGCTTCTCCTCCTAGGCTTTAGTTCCTAGGTAGGGGAAGGGGATCCCTGGGCCATTTCCCCCTTTCCCTTGAGGCCTTGGCGGTGGTTTTAGTTTGCCGTGGAATCTGGGCGCCTGGGGGTGTCCCGATCCCTCCGGTCCCCGGGGGTGGCCTTTTGGGGACCCTTTTGGGCGACGGGTGTATCTCTGGAGGCCACCTTTTCCCGGGGGGTGGCCGAAGGCGGAAATATGCTTTGTGGGATATCCGGGCCCCCCTCTTTTGTCCGCCGAGGTGGCTCCGGGGGTGTGAGGGTTTCTATCCCGGGGTTGCTGGTTTAACTGGAAGGGTAGGGGGGTTTTAAAAGGGTTTCCCTGCAGCATCTGCACTACTTTCGGGTGTTGAGGGCCTCTTGGGCCGGGGGGGGGATTTCCCCTTTCATTCCTCCCAGGGGCCCATTCCCCCCCGTTCCCCTTTTTTTTTTTCTTTTTTTATTTTTATTTTTTTTTCTTTTTTTTTTTTCTTAAAAAAAAAAGAAAAATTTTTCCCAACCTGGGGCCCCAAACCTGAACCCCCACCCCCGGGCCCCCTTTTTTATACCC